>LPNX010929136.1:155805-198083 GCA_001517045.1 Pseudotsuga menziesii | reverse complement strand
AAGTAATTTTTTGGTTTTTCATTTTTTGAAAACTCAATCTTGTTGAAGTTCTAAATTCTAGATCCCTTGTATAATTCTAAATTTAATGAAATATGTGTTGAATTCATTATTATAATACAGAGGTAAAAATTATAGAATTCATCA
This sequence comes from Pseudotsuga menziesii, assembly GCA_001517045.1. NCBI lineage: Eukaryota > Viridiplantae > Streptophyta > Pinopsida > Pinales > Pinaceae > Pseudotsuga > Pseudotsuga menziesii. The sequence continues at coordinate 197,939 of LPNX010929136.1, read as the reverse complement.
TGACCACAGGAGGTCGAAGGCGATGAAGCCACCACCTTGACTTCTCAAAAGATGGTCGTCTGAGAGAGCCAGAGACGAAATTGTTCCACTTTGAAAGTAAAGGACAAGGCCCATAAACTAACATAGTTACATATTTTGACAGTAAAATGACATAAACAAAGACAAAGAGCCTAGAAAAATACAAGGTAATGACCCAAATAGACATAGACTTAGGCCTGGAGAAAGACACGGGAATTGACTCTACAATAAACATAGAGAAAGGCCTGGAAATAGACACAAGCATGGGAAATAGACACGATTATAAGCAAAAAACCAAAAAACCTGGACAGCTTGAGCATCAGACAAGTGTAATGTCTAGAATTTATTCAGTTATGGGGCAAGCCCATCATTCCTCCTGCGACTGGCTGAGTGAGTTGGTGTCGACTTCCGGAGGCATCTGAGGTTGTAGCTACTGCAGAGCAGGCTGCTGGGTGACCATCGCCTTCAAGCGCTTGATTAACAGCTCAACTGTCGAGGGTGTGGGGAAGGCCGAAGTAGGAGGAGGCGCCATGGTGCACCCAGTTGCACTACCACTGCATCCTCCAGTATGCAGAATCACCCCACTCATGGAGCTACCACTTCCACCACCACCCTAGTCATGGCTGTCTCCATGCAGCCCTCTGTAGCTTGAGAAACCCGTATTGTCTTTCCTCATGAATGGGCTCTCCATTGCCGTGAGCTGAGCATCTATCTCTGAGATTCTGCTTTTCACCATCTAAACCATCTCTCTGGCTTCCACCCAATTGGTAAGCATGTCCTCTATTAAATTGCAGAGCATGTTCTTCATGAGCGAGTAGTGATTGATTTTGCTGCCATCTTGACCCGTTGCCAGCTTCTGATTAACAACGTGGTTCTCCCAGGCTTCCACGAGGACACGAACCCTGTTAGAGAAGTGCGGTTCATAGTCCGTAGTTACCTGAAAGCTACAACCTCTCTGAGTTTTCCACCTGCCCGAGGTGGCTCTTCATGGAGTACCCCTTTGCCATGACTTGCTGAGCCAGAAGCGCTTCTTCTTCCATAGAGTATCAATTAACAAGATGCAGTTCATGGAGGCAGACTCACTGTGAGTTTGCAGACGCTCAATAAGCAAAGGGGTATGCTTCATCGAGCAAAGCTGAACCGTGATATCCAAATACCACATCGTTGGGCTCAAGAACTTCTCCCTCCTTGCCATAGTACGCGCCATGAATGTCGAAGCAAATCCTTGAAGGATAGGATTGAACCAGATCTTCGCCACCTAACGCCGCAGGTGCGGAGGTGACAACCCACTCAACTCCCACGCTTGGAGGACGATGAAGGTTCTCGTAAGTATCATCATTGCCGAGGTTTGCATGTTGATCTCCACGCGTCCGTCGCTCAGATCGAGGGAGGGTCTGTCGTTGATCTGTGGAGCATGCACCCGCATCCAGGAATTTTCTATTTTTTTATGTTTATATGAAGGAGATTTTGTAATGTTTGTCGATATTATGTTTGTAATGTTTGTTACTAACAAAATAACCAAAAAATAAAATTTCAATTATCCGCCAAAATAAATGTAAGCCACGAAAACAATACAATATGGGGGAGATGTTGTAATATTCATACCTAACAAAATAATAAAAATTAAAAAAATTGAATTATGAGCAAAAAAAAACACAATATGGGGGAAATGTTGTAATGTTCCTACCTAACAAAATAATAAAAAATAAAATTTTAACTATCTGCCAAATGAAATGTAAGCCACTAAAACAATACAATATGGGGAGATGTTGTAATATTCATACCTAACAAAATAATAAAAAATAAAAAAATTGAATTATCAACAAACAAAAAAATCACAATATGGGGGAGATGTTGTAATGTTCCTACCTAACAAAAAAAAAAATGTTGGCCACAACTGATGGTTTTATTGTACATGGTTTAGAAGGGCCTTGCAAATCGTTTTAAAACCATGTGCAAGGCCTCCTAAACAACCCATGGTTTTATTGTACATGGTTTAGGAGGGCCTTGCAAATGATTTTAAGACCATGTGTGCCTTGCACATGGTTTTATAACCATATATAGAGGAGATATTGTAATGTTCATTCCTAACAATTTGTTTATATTTTAATATCACTTTATGTTTTTGTTTGTTTATTTATTAAATAGTATTTGTTTTGTGTTAATATTAATTGTAAGAATCTATTATGAATGATGGAGATAAGATTATATATTCTAGATTTTATTTAAAAGGTAATTATCTTTACAAAACAAAATAATTAATAATGCTTATATAAACATTCACTCATTACTTTATTTATAGGTATGCCAGTTATAAACACTTCATATCGTAAAGCAATATTTATAAACAGTTTTTTCCTAATCTTCGGCCAGAGAATTCTTTATTCACGAACATGCCTGTCTCGTTATACTTTGTTCAATTCAAGTTTCAATTATTTGAGAATTGATTCATATAATCTATGGATAGAATAATATATCAGGTTTTTAAAAAACAAATCATTAAAAATAAAATTAATGAAAATTTAATATCCAATTTTTATATTAGCCAAGGTTTAGTCTATATATAAAATGAACCTCCTACTATGTCAAATATAAAATCTTTGAATTTTTTTTATTTTTAATGAAAATTTAATATCCAATTTTCATATTAACGAAGGTTTGGTAAACTTCATACTATGTCAAATATAAAATCCTTGAAAGTTTATTTAAATAAGAACATATATATAAAATGAACTTCATAATATATGAAATATAAAATCCTTCAAAGTTTATTTTAAGAAGAATATATATCTTTTTAATTATAAAATAAGCTTGTAAACACTATTACTAAAACACATGTTAATAAAAAAATGATGTTTTATTTCACTTATATTTATAAGTATGTTTCAATATTTTTTTTTATTGATATTTTAAACTTACTACTTCACAATAAGTTCATAAGCACTATTACGAAAACACATATTAATAAAAAATAATATTTTTTGCACTTATATATTCATAAGTATGTTTCGACATTCTTTTATTGATATTACAAACTTATTAATTGAAAAATGCATATTATTTTGTAACCAAGTTTTTATAAATATAACCATGGGAAAATATAAGATATGTATTATTTTGTAACCAACTTTTTATAGATATAACCATTGGAAAATACAATATATTTTAAATTTTCTGTCAATATATGTTTTTACAACTATTGATCTTCAATCCACCTTAATAAAAATTCACCTAAGAATTTCTATTTATTGTTATGTCCCCGACAAGGGTATATATATGAATCGCTCAAGGCGATTATTTGGAGTAATTTGTAGTAACTTTAACAAAAACATATAGTTTTTGTTATAGTTTGTATCAATTATTTTTGGGGAATTTTTTAAATTTTGATTTATCTTGCTTCCTATTGGTTTATATAGGTGACGTAGGCCTGGGACTTTGTGCCCCAAGACTCGATAACAAGCTTGCGTAAGCATAAAATGATCATTTTGTGCCAGACATCCTACCCTGTGTAGACAAAAATACGATGGGCAGACTGTTATTATAGTGTTAGTTGTTGTTTTAATATATGAATGGAATGGCCATGGCCATGAATTGACATTCAATCTCTGAGATTTGCAAAATTTATTGCTATCCACAGGTTGGTATCTTGTATTTTGAGCTATGGAAATTCTCTGCAAATAGTGCAGCATGTCGAGGCAAACATATTTGTATACCATACACACATTTTCCCTCCTTTCCCGAGCAAAGCCGCCAAGACACACTTCAAGTCACGCGCATGTCAACTGCCACACGACCATTGAAAAGCAATGGTGAGCCATTCTATGCTCAAGTCTGTATACGAGGGAGCGACATGACGATTACCAACTCTCCTGTTTCTGTTTCTCGCACACAATATTCATTTTCTTCTTATGTTCCACTGGCTTCATTGTTTGGTTGTTTTCTTTTCAACTACAGACTTAGAAGGATGATGAAGACTAGTTGCTTGTTCTTTGCCTGCAGACTAAGATGAGGGAAGGAAGGCCCGTGAGTGAAGCAGAAGAAGTCAGTCACTTCGTTTACTGGCACAATGGAAGAAGTTGTGCAGTTCCTGCAGGAGGCGACTTTGACAGGCATCCAGTTTGGCCTTGCAGCATCGTCCAGAGAAATTGTAGGTGTAAATGGGCGGATGAAATAGAGAAGAATAATGGGCAATGGGGTCCTTGTTCACAGCAATTTTGAGGCAAATAATATATTTTAACTCAGTTAAAACCCATTTTCATGCCAATTCAATTTGAAACCACCTTTGAACTCTAAATGTAAAGAATGTGTATGTATGCTATTCAAGTTAAACAAAATATAACACTTGTTTTTACTTTTTTTGGTTGGGAGTACACTAGTACACTTTTAACTAGTTATCATCCTTAAAAACTCTCTCATCCTTGGTAATTAGCTTATAATTTTCTTGTTCTAAGATTTGAATATTCTAGACAAAACCTGAGGTGGGGTGGCATGGGATGGGATAAAGAGGGTTTAATAAACTTGTTTCAGCAATTCATGAACTGAACTGTTTTCTTGGGAAAGTTACCACCCAACCGATGGCTAAATAATTGACATTGTACGGGTAAGGAAAGGGCTCTTTTGTTGAAAGAAAAAAACCAGGCATAATCCAGGTTCATTTCCCCAAAGTAGCATCATGCAGAGAATTGCTAATTCAAGAGAATTACCAATTCCACAGTAACTCTAAAAATCATGGTTACCGTAACTTCTCCTGAAGTTTCCTAGAAATTTAAATTTCTTAACGTCATCATATTGAAAAAGGACCAGCATTTATTGTTGTAGCACTAATGTGAAGGATGGTGACGCCATTGTCACAGATAGTTTAGACTACTATACGTGTTTTTTTTCCATAAAGGCAGTGAATTCCAATGGTTGGGATTAAGTTCTAATTTTACAATAAGATACCTAGAGTTATTTATTGACAAAGGTTAAACGGTCATCGTCCAATGATTACTTAATTGGAAGCCATGCTTTAAATTATACAGTATGGTTCCCACAGATAGTTTAGACTACAATACGCCTTTTTATTCATAAAGACACTGAATCCCAATACCTAGTATTAAGTTTTGATTTTACTATAAGATGTTTATAGTGGTAGTTATTTATTGAGAAAGGTTAAACGTGCATGGATTACTCAACTTGAAGCCATTCTTTAAAATATACTCAAATTTGTTTGATTTCATACAAAAAGAATTGTGTGTAAGGTGACGCACAACTTTGTACATTGGATTTCTTGGACTGCCACTTCCCCACCTTCGGCGACACACAACTCTGTACATTGGATTTCTCATTTCCTATTCATTTTTATTTCTCGTCTTTCCTTTGCACCATGTCGTCGCAGGAGTCCACATAGAAACCCTCTTCTCTTTCACCTCAAAGAACTCAATGGATATATCACTTATATACTAATTCCAACCCGAGAAAATTTATATGAACTCAACTTTCTCCTAGTTCTCTAATGTAAATATTGAACAGACTCAGAGAAGCCCCATAGTTTTCCTCTAACAATGCATGTGTTTATCCCTTCTAACGTATTCATCCTAAGTCCTAGCAACCAGGCAGAGTACAAGCTTGAAGTGATCATGGAATTGTCAGTACATACAATATTACAACTGGATTGCAATTTCCAATCTTGTTTTATCTAAAAAAACATCATCATCTCCTTCGTTGATGAAGTGGCCCAATGTTAGTTCGATATCGACGGCTAAGCACTTTTTTATCTCGTCAATAAAGGCCACCGAAAGATAGTTAAAAAAATAATTAGATTTTAGTAGTAATAAGTTTATCTTTTTTTAGTGGTTTATAGGCATATGGTATTGGTTAATTCATGGTATTATGGTATTTATATTGATAAAATTTATTTTAGGGTTTGAAGAATTAATCTTTAAATTCTTAATGTGATTGGCCTTACTTTAAAATTTGCTATGGCCTATTTTAGTTGACTAAGGATAATGGAATTTATCACTTACAATAATGGAATTTATTTCCTTACTATAAAATATACGCAAATTTGATTTCATACAAAAAGGTGTAACATTGGCATTGTCATGCCATTTGTTTTAATGTCATGTAGGTGTAACATTGGCATTGTTTTTAAAGCCTTCACTTATATTTTTTTATTTTTCCAAATTGATTAGTTTGAGTGAAATGGGGTCAACACTCGCATTATTTGTAACACCTTCACTTATATTTTTATTTTTATTTTTCCAAATTGATTATTTTTTAATTTTTCCAAATTGGTTAGGTTGAGTGAGATGGGTTCGACAGTGGCATTGTTTGTAAACCCTTCACTTATTTTTTTTCCCCAAATTGATTAGGTTGAGTGAGATGGGGTCACTTCTGTCTTATATTTAATGACGATTTGATTTTCACTAGTTTATGCTCTCATATTGGCCATCTACCTTCAACTGTCATGAATGACACATCAAAAACAACCACCGAATTGTTTTTGAAAATTTTATAGTTTTATGTTTATTTTGATTACTTAATGGTATAGTAAAATGTTTAACAAAATTTTAGGAAATGATAAAATATCTTTCAATGTCTAAATATATTAGAATGATATTTATTTTTAATTTAAAATTTCATAATATAAATATTTTTATCATATCATATTATATAGTATATTTGAGTAAGAGGTACAATAATTTTTAATTTACATATTTTTATTGTACATGTGTGTGTTTTTTAAAATATATATGTATAGAATTGTTACATAAAGTCCATATGATTTTTATATTTGATAAGTGTATTAAAATAATCTATGTAATGTCTATTTTATGTAACGAATTTTTCATTTTAACTCAAGTTATTGAGGAAGGCTTGGAATTTGATGGGCATATGCCTTCGGTGAAAATACTATTGAAAATATTAAGAAACTATTTCAAAGAAGGGGCAAATAATTCGATGGAACTTATTTTCATGATAAAAAAAAATTTCAAAATGTTATTAATTTTTATTAATAGGTTTTTTTAAGATAGGTGTATACTTACATAAGTGGTTATTATGATATATATAATAATGGAAATTGTTGTCTTACTTTACTAAAACTTTTCTATTTGATTGAAGGGTAGGTGGTGAGTTTTCCTTCAATGAGGAAGGTTTTGCTTTCTTTCAATTTCTTCTTTTTCTTATATTGGCTTAGTATTATTCAAATATGGAGTAGTGCCCTCACTTTCATTGCCTTTCTACCCTTCCTTTAGAGGATAACTTACTTTTCAAGCCCAAATGTGCAACTCCAAGAGAGGGGCGGGTACCATTTTAGAAGGAGAAGTTAGTTTCGAATTCTGATACTCTGATACTGAAGGAATTAGCTTAACCACCCAACAAGCATCAACAATTTATCATTTAGCTAATAAAAATTGGTTCATCCCCACTCTATATTTAGGCTTGTATTTATGTCCTTCATGGCGTATTTGAGATGTAGTAGTCGTTCTCGTAAATCTAGTAAAGCTCATCCTTACTTTGGATCCATTGAAATAGAACTTGAGTCTAGATTCTTTTAAGTAGTCAAATATCTACCATCCTCAAAAGGATTCCTAAGTAGGCTATAACAAGATTTATTCTATTTTTATTGAGTTTTAAGTAGGCTATAACAAAATTTAATTTATTTTTATTGAGTTTTAATTTTTTACATAGGAAATTGCAAACCACTAGCTATCATAGATGCAATGTCGGGGACATTGCCGCCTCATGTCTCTTGTTTAAATTATATTATCTCCATACTTAAAAGTGACTTTTTTAGATAGGCTGTAACATACCCAAAACTGAAAAATAAATATTTATTATTTATTTTAGAAAAACATTATGTTAAATTTATTATAAAGTTCTATGACCAAGTTGGTCAAGGATGAGTGTAATTGAAGAATTATTTATTTTAATACTTAAAAAGAAGAGACACCTATCCAAGGGATACTGTTAAATGAGTGTTCACTGACCCACAAGAAGGAATGAGCAGCTATAGAAGGCTGGTTGACAAGAGGTAGCACTAGCATTTTACTTTCTAGCTGTTGCAGGAAGCATAATCCCTAAAAATGTGGCCATGTTCCCAGAGAGGGAGGAACTGAGCTGGTGGCTCATTTAATTCCAAAACTGACCCAAAGACCTAGGAAATCTTATAAATACCATCAAATTGAGCATGAGGCTCACTACTCATTCTGTTTTCAGGAGAATGTACCTTGCCATTTGTTGCAAACTGGAAAATTCAGGCACACAAGGAATTTGATGAGGGGATATGTGTTAGTGCCTAAAAAATTTCCATACTATAAGAAGAACAAGCCAACACAATCTCTAAAATGAAACAAAGAAAACATGTATTTTTGTATTATTTTGGTCTGAAATTTTCATAAACAAGAGGGTAACATTAAACAAGCTAAAACAAGTACTAAATCATATAAAGATCAAAGGCTAAGATGAATCATATATAACAAATAAACCAGAAAGAACAAAGAAAAGTGACTGAGTTCCATCCAAAACCTACAATCATTTCATGAATAAGACATTATACAAGAAACAAAAATTGCACATTGAGTGATTTAACGAACCAGTAATGAAAATAATAAGGGCTTATCAGTGATATATATCATAATCAGTCTGAAAAATTACATGAGAGTTTGAATCTTAGCTTGACACAGTAGCTTTTGAGCCTCCCCTTGCAAAAAACTCGAACCCCCCTTCTATGTAATTTCTTTCTTTTATCCTCGCTACATCCTAGAAACAATTACTTAACTACATAACCAACTTTTAGGTCAAGTTCTCGAAGTGCTACTAAACTGGTTGTTTTACAAAATAAACTATTAACTTTAAAAAAATTAACTATAGGACACCTGTTAGTAATGATCTTTAAAGATTTTTAACTGCTTCATCTAGAAGTGCTATCCTTTTCAGAGCTTGGGATTTCCTTCTGGTCCTTTGTTGCACTGTTTCCAAGTCTTCAACCATCCTTGATAGTTTTTGATTTTGCTAAGTCAAATCCTGGATTTTCTGGTTCAACTCCTCAAATTTTTCTTGAGTATGCCTCTTCCTTTTTAAAGCTTCCTTTGAGACCACACTCAACTCCTAGCAATGTGTGTTAATATCTTCAAGATATTCCCTTAATATTCTATTTTCCATGACTAAACCATCATTGGTTTCATTCACAAAATCAATTTGATACTTATACTATTTAATAGTCTTCTAAAGATTTTCATTTTCTGAGTTTATGCATTTTCCTTCTTGAAATGCAGAAGATTCCTTTGATAACCAAGGGATATTCAATTTCTTGAAAATTGCATCATTATCCTCTTCACACTACTCTGCTACTGCTACAGGAACATTTTGAAACTCATCTCCTTTGATACTGGAATATTTGGGTTGTTCTACAACTATTTTTTTTACTAAAGAGGGTTTCACAGTCAATGAATCTTCTCTCTTACTATTGACCTGCTGAGAATTCAGGTCTTCATCTTCCTTCAAATCTTCTCGAGATGAGGAGTCTTCTATCATAGTAATATTCTCCTTAGCTAACTTTGGATTTAAAAGCTTTTTCATATTTAGTCTCAACTTATTCTTTGATCTTGTTTTGGGTCTCCAATTTGATTCTCCTATCATTGCATAAGACTTCCCACAAAACTTTATACTTGAAATTAGTAAACATTCGTTCTTTAATTCAACAACTTACTTTCCTTTAAGATTTTTACATGGAATTTGTATGTTTTCAGCTTCAAGCTTCGGTAGAACAGAAACATTTGTTATGTTTTCTTGAATGTCAGTGAATTCCTAATCATGTTAAACTAATTTCTTTTCTTCTTCTTGCTTCAAACCTGTTGCCTGAAATTCTTCTACATTTTCAGAAACTTCTATATGATTATCTTCATCAATCTCTCTTTTCTCTCCACATATAGGTTCCTTGAGCTTCTGAGATGAACACTCCTCTTGAGTATTCTCTTCTACTAAATCAACAATGACTTCCTTCTTCAATATTTTAACCAGAAAGTGAAGTTTATTCATCTGTCTCTTTTTTGATTGGTCCTCATTTTCACTCTGAAACTCTGATTAGAACAAGAAGTAATATCGTCTTATTTTCTGAAGCATAGTACAAATGATTAGTTTTATCAGTCCATGGTGGAATATATATTGCTTGGTATGATATTTATGTCCATTTACCCTAGTTGAAATTTTTTGCAGGCTATTCCAAAAGAAAAAGGGAAGATTCATGCTCGACTCTTGGTTTAGATGCTATAGAAATATGGTGTGATACTTGAATATAGAAGCAAATCTACCTTCACAAGTTATATAACTCTGTAAAATCCTAATAGGCTCCCTCCACTCAAGTTTGAAATTTTGTACATGCACACCCTTTCCCCAATCTGCTTCAACCTCAGGCAACAGGAAATCCTTTGAATTGAAGGTAAATGGCACTTTTTTAAACAAAAAATTATCCTCATTTGTAATTTTTGTTGCTTCAGTTATCATCTCTCTAATTAACTCAATTTTAAGAGTATTGAACATAATTGTATGTTTATCTAACCCTTGGGAAAACCCATATGATAATTTAGAATGATAACCATCAATTTTTTCAAAATACTTAAACCAGCTAGCTCTCTGAAATAATTTTACACATTCAAGAAAGATTTTAGCCTAACCCATATAAGAAGGTTCAGCCCTGTTGGGTTTGCCACTCCTCTTCATCTCTCTACACTAAACCCTAATTTTATCTTTCTTTCAAATAGCTCCGGAAAATTTGAAATAATTCTCTACACAGTGGGATTAATAACTCAAAGAAACCGTATTTCCCAGGATTACAATTTCTTAAAATGTCATAAGACTATGCCAATGCTGCCCCTAATCCCAGTCAATAATTTTGCTACCTAAGCATACAGTTATGGTGATGATGAACTAACCTCCTATGTTTGTGGTATTATGTCTTTAATGAATGTTTAGAAGCTCCTAGTACCTTACTCTGCAACTGCCTAAATATTTAACTGATTTATTCACAATTTCCTCCAACGAACTACTGATAGGTATAACCACGATCTTTGAAGCTTCTCATACGCCCATCAAACTCATCACTTCCTTTGAAAATTCTCAAGAACGTGTTATCATAAATACTTAAGAAATTTCCACTCTTCAAGACTTCGGACAGCTGCGATTTACCTGCAATATCTTTACCCTATCTTTCACACTTGTCATAATGATTATTTAGGCCTATACATGTATCATTTTGTCTTTACAGATGTAAAAATATCCATCATTTGCGATTTTGAACAACCCATGAGCTGATATTATAATTTTCAAGTGCCTCGATATTCTGTTAGCACTTTAGCTCACTGTCTTTCCCTTTTCCGTTACAAGAATCCGCATGTTGAATATTTTTTACACATGGCTTCAAAATAAAGAGTTAAGTAATATAATTCAACTTAGATCAAAGCTTATGATAGATTTTTTCAAATTTTCAGAAATATATACACCTAATAAGCCCATTAAAACTATAAAACCAACAAAATAAAGTAAATCAAAAAATAAATGACATGAAATCAAATAAAAATATGCTCATAATTCTAATACCTCAAAACCAAGTTCAAAATTTAAAATAATAAGAAAAACAATGCTTTGGAAATAACATGTAATCTAGAAACAAAATCTAGCTATAACATTTGGCTCCTGCTGCGGGATGAGGTTCTCCTTGTGAGGCTTCAAGAACCTGTAGATCAATGCCTTCTGGCACTAAACTGAACCTAGCTGCTAATTCGCAAAACATCCATTCAGACATGGAGTCTTTATTCAATATCTATAACATCAGTATATACAATGAAATAACAAGTTTCTTACCCTCAATAGCTGTAAAAATGTTTGAGGAATCGTCCATTTAATGGATTGGATAATTCCTCACCTTCCAAAGTCTACAATATGAAGGTATTGTTCTCCAAATTTTTTAAGGATATGAAAGGACCAAACCACAAACTATAAAATTTACCATGCTTACCTTTCTGTTCCTTTCTAACATCCCATCTTAGTACTATATCTCCAGAGAAAAAAGTGTTTTCTTTTATCTTCTTTTCAAACCTTTCTTTTATCTTCCTTCTGTGTATTTGATCTTTTTCTTCCACAGCTTCACATTCCTACTGTATTTCAATCAGTGCATAAACTCTCCTTTGAATATCACTAGGTACCTCTAGATTATCTTGAAATAATTTCATCACTGGAATACCTAGCTAAACCAAAAATACCACATCAATGCCATATACTAATTGAAAATGAGAAGTTCCAATTGCTTTCTTAGTTGTTATCTTGTCTGCCCAAAGTCCATATTTTAACATGGAATCCCATGACCTTTTATTTTGACTCAACAACTTCTTGATGCTCTGAATAAGATTCTTATTGGTTGATTCTTCCAACCCATTCCCCTAAGGGTAATAAGGTGTTGAATGCTTCAAGACAATTCCATTTTTTTCACAAAATGCAACCATAGATTTAGACTTAAAGGATTTAGCATTATCAGTTAGTAACCTCTTAGGACAGCCAAATATGCTTAGAATATTCTCTTGAATAAAACTGATTATCACCTTATCATTTTCATTTCTAGTGGGAATTGCCTCCACCCATTTGGTGAAAAAATCAGTGGCTATTAGGATCCATCTATGTTGTCTCAAATATGCAAGGTTTATCTCACCTATGAAGTCTAAACCCTATTGCTGAAAAGGGGCATTCACTGTAATGGGTTTCAATGGTAAATATAGAACCTTCTGTTTACCAAAAAAATTTTGACAAGGAACACAAGCTCTAACCTACTGATATACATCAGAGAACAAAGAAGGCCAGTAATATCTAGACCTCAGGATTTTATAAGCAGTAGACTTCTTGTATTTATGTCCTCCACAAGCACCTTCATGTGATTCTGAAATTACTTCCTCAATTTCTGATTTGTCTAAACATCTAAGGAAAAAACCTCCTAGATCCTTCCAATATAGATGTTGATCTACTAAACAATATTTAGTATCTTTTAATTTCAATGACCTAACTTCCTTTTTGTCTAGATGTTCAGGACAGTGCAAATACAATAAGAAATGAACAATGTATGCATACCATGTATATTTTGCATACTGCTCCATAATCTTTTCCTTCTCTTGCTCATCTTGCAATTCTTCCTGTATAGGCTGTTCTGCCATCAGATGAAGGCCTAAAGCTTCATAGTTTGAATAAACCAATAACTTTGCTATACCTTGTCCTTTCACTAGCTTAGTGGGTTTAATTTCCACATCATACTCCATTATCTTAGAAATCCCCGTTCTTCATTTCCCTTCACTATTAGGATGAGTTAAAATATCCTTAATGGAAGCATTGGGAACATAAGAAATGAATTTTGAATGCAAGACATAAATTCTCAAAAAATTTAATGCCTGTACCAGTGAATAAGCTTTCTTTTCCAATGTACTATACTTCAACTCCGAATCCTTGAGGGTCTTGCTGAAAAATGCAATTGGCTACTCCAATCCATCATCATTTTTCTATGACAAAACATCAGCTATTATGTCCTATGAAGCAAAAGAAAAAGTCAGAAAATATTTTGAAAAATCATTTTTCTCTAAGAGCTTGATTTATCTTCTCAAACGAATTCGTGGCCTCTGCTGTCCATTTTACTTCCCGATCTTTCTTCAACATAGTTGTTATTTGTTTAATAGTTTTAGCAAAATTTGGTATAAAACAGTGCAAAAAATAATTTTCCCAATAAAAGATTGCACATCCTTCTTACTTCTAGGAAAACTGATTTTTAAAATGGCCTTGACTCTTTCTGGATCAATCCTTATCCCATCAGCTGAAACCAAATTCCCTAATAGCTTACCCTCCTGCACATCAAAATGATACTTTTTTGGATTTAGTGATAGTCCATATTTTCTGCATTTTAAGAAAGTTTGTTTGAGGTGCTTTAGGTGTTCTTCATCAGGCTGTGAAAAAACTATAATATCATCCAAGTAAATCACAAAAAACTTATCTTTCTCCCCAACAAAGGCTATATCCATAGCCCTTTTAAAGGTGTCCCAAGTATTCATCAATATGAATGACATTTTATCATACATGAAGGTACCCTAAGGAGTAGTGAAGGTTGTATTTTCTCGATCATCTAGATGCATTGTAATCTGGTTATATCCAAAAAATCCATCCATCATTGAAATCCTTTGAGCACCCACCACCTTCTATAAGATTTGCTCAATTGTTGGTAATGGATAATTATCTTTCAGTGAGGACCTATTCAGATTAAGGAAGTCTACACAAAACATTAACTCTCCATTCTTTTTCCTGACAGGAACTAAGTTTTCTATCCACGATGAGTATCTAAGAGAAACAATAATTTTTTCATCCAATAATTTTTTAACCTCTTTTTCTATGTCAAGAAATAATGCAGGATTGATTCTTCTTAGTTTCTATCTGAATGGTTTTACATTAGGCTTCAAAGGCACTTTCTGCTGAATAATACTAGTGTCATAATTTTTTTAATCTTCGTATGACCAAGCAAAAATATCAAGATATTCTTTCAACAACTTAATGTACCTTTCTCTTTGCTCCACTGAAAGTGCTTTAGAAATATTCACTATCCTAGGCTACTCCTTTGTACCAATATTACAGTCCATAACATTCTCTTCTGAGGACTACATAGCTGGTTTCAATGGAGTGTCATCTTTTGAAAAAATCCTCTCAAGGGGAACCAAACCCTTGGGAATAAAATTACCTTTCAGCTCAATAATTTTATGACCAACAATTTCATTTTCTGCATATTCCTCAGCATCTTCAGTTCCATCATCCCACTCTTAATGAATTAAAGAATTAGAGAACTCACGAGTAAATTCTCAGAATCTCTTAATCTCCAAGTCATCTTCAAAAACCCTCCATTGTTTGATGTTATCAAGAACTGAAGGTCTGTGGGATACTTTAAATGAGTTGTTTTTGGAGTCTTGAAATGAGTAGCTGCTAGAGCAAGTGAATCAGTAGTCTGGCTATGATATCTGGGAATATAGGAAATGTTAAATGCTATAAATAAATTATCTATCATATCCCAAACCTCATTCATGTACACTTTCAACAAATCCTGCTTTAATTGATAATTGCCCCTCACCTACTGGAGAACTAATTCGGAGTCGCCATAGACAGAAATTTGTTGAATGCCCATATATTTTGTAGCTTTTAATCCCAACAACAATGCCTCATATTCTGTTGTATTGTTTGTAGTGACAAACTTCAACTTATACATCAAACTTACTGATTCACCACCGGGGAAATCAATAGAATACCTTCTCTTGCTCCTTCCTTAAATGAGGAGCCATCAAAATACATTTGGCACAACTCATCTTTTTGTTCAATAGAACACTTGATTGGTTTTTCCTTCTCAACCTACAACATACCAGTTGTATTGTCATCACTGAAGTGTAACATGCAAGAGCCCAAATCCTTTTCTACAACATATAATGGATGATTTGTTGGATTTCTATCATCTGTAACAATGTAACAAAACTATAATCCTCTATACAACCTCCTATTCTCACCTCCAAAAACATGAATTGCTGCATATGATAAATCCATTTGTAAGGTACCCCCTATCTTCTTAGCCCAAGACCTAGAAAGTAACATTCCAAATTTGGGAGCAATATTTTCTACCACAACATCCATGATGACACTTTTCATAGGTAACTGTGTTAAATTTACCACCATATCTTTAATCACTCCCAAACATTTAACAACCCTAGAATCAAATACATATAAGTTTTTATAGGGTTTTGTGATACTTAACCCTAAACCCTCCATAATTTCCTTAGGCATCAAATTGTGAGAAGCACCAGAATCAAGTAAACAATTATGAATCATCTGATCATGAACAACCAATTTTATATAGAAAGGTGGAGATGAACTTGAATCCTTTTCAGTTTTATCAGCTAATGCAGAACCAATGAAAATTCTAGGATGTTATTCTTGTAGGTTTACTGTATCCGAAGGTATTTGACCAGCTGCTGAACCCATCATCTTTAAAACTGATTTTTTATAACAAGGATATTTTATCAACTCAGTAAAAGGCATTGGAATTTTAACTTTACACAACTCATTTTCAAAATTAAAATTCTGCAGATTCTTATTCACTTCTTCAACTTCAATAACCTTTTCTGGATCGCCCTGATTGTGCCCTTTTTCCTGTGTTTGACTTCATGACTATTTAGGAGGAAGAATTGCTTTCTTTCTAGGGTTTTGAGCAAATTCCTTTGGTCCTCACCTCAAATCAATAGTCCTCTTTGGTTCAGACCGGAATATCTCAACTATCAATTCAAGACCTAAATGATTCTCTATCCGAAAAATATTTACATCATAATATTCAGAATTTAAATAATCTTATTCAGTTAAAAGACCTTCTGTCAACAATTCACAAAAATAATTTATGTCTTGATTTGTATCTTCAAACTGCCCATCTTCCTCTTCTTCTCCTTCATCATTGACATTATTTTGGAGTGGTGGTGGCATCTTCTGATCTTCAACTTCTCTTCTCTCCCTTTGTATATCATTATTCCCTCTTTCTCTCGGAATAAACCTAGGTGCAAACTGATGTATAAACTAATTAGGGTTATTAGGGTTTCTTTCCCCTTCTTGAGAAGGTCTATTTGAAATTCTTCTCCTATTCCAATTTGTTTAATTTTGCTGTTAAAATTTTTACTAATTTAGCCATTTCATCAATTTTACTATCAGCTAATTGTGATGTTGAAACTACTGAAGCAACCTCCCTTTTACCTTTTCTGTCATAAGTTTGCTGATATGAATTCACTTTCAGTCTATTCAAAGATAGGATATTGGATTATACCTCTAATGCTACTTCTTACATGTTTAATAGTCTGACTGGTCTTCTTTCTCTTAGGTGTAAAGAAAATTCATGATCAAAAGCATTTGCGTAGGTGAGTTTTGCTGAAGTTTTAGAGGGTTTGATTTATGTCGGAATTCTACCATACATCTTGTTAAATCTTTTAGAAAAATATGTTATGGTTTCATCCTTCTTCCTCCTTAAGGCTCCAAATTCAGTGACATAGTAAGTGTGATCCTTTGTATCATCCCATTTCCTCATAAATGCATCTTGTAGCTCTTCTATCAAGATGATTGAATTTGCTAGTAATTCTCTGAACCACTTCCTAACCTCCCCATCCAGAATTTTCACAAACACTCTCATCCATACATCTTTTGCTTCAATGTTTTGGTTATCTGCATAACTGAGAAATGCATCCCAGTGCTCCTCAGCTATTGTCTCATCTTGTCCATTGAATCTAGGAAAATACTTTTGATAATCTCCTCTAGGGAGAGCATTAAATGGATGAGGATGGACTAATGCTGCATACCTAGTAGCCACCATTCTATCCATCATATCTAATGGAGGTTGCTGAGCTGCCATTGTGAAGCTACTAGGGTTTGGTGAAGGCAAAGGTTTGTTTACTAGACTCGTTTTTGGATGAAAAAGGCTTTTGCTGGTTTTGAACTGAAACAATGGGATTTTTCTAGGAGATTGAGTTTTTTCCTTTTTAAAGGACTGAGGATCAGTAAAGATTTGAAATCCGCTAACAGGTATAGAAGGTGTTAACCATGTTGAATCTTGTTTTTCTTTTTTGGAAAATGGAAAGGGTAATAGTAGGTCAAATTGATTAGGGCTACATAAAGATGGGGATGACTGTGATTTCTTAATTTTCCTAGCTTCTTTCAAAAAAATTTGTAGGTCTGAGACACCCAGGTGTTATGGTGGAGTAGGTCTCCTTCTTGTCCCAACCTTCCTAGTAGCCATTGTGGATACTATCTGGTGAAAAGTGGTCTAAACTATTTGTTGGTTTTGTCCACCTCTCAAAACTAGTTGAATGATAAAAACCTAAGGAATGTATGCTTCAGCTTCATCCCCTGCAATGGAGCTAAATATGTTAGTGCTAGAAATTGTTCCAGACTACAAGAAGAACAAGCCAACACAATCTCTAAAATCAAACAAAGAAAAACTGTCTTTTTGTATTGTTTTGGTTTGAAATTTTCATAAACAATAGGGTAACCTTAAACAAGCTAAAACAACTACTAAATCATATAAAGCTCAGAGACTGGGATGAATCATATATAACGAATAAACAAGAAAGAACAAAGAAAAGTTTTTGAGTTTCATCCACAACCTACAAGCATTTCATGAATAATACATTATACAAGAAAATAAATTACACATTGAGTGATTTAACAAACCATAAATGAAACTGGTAATGAAAATTATAAGGGCTTATTAGTGATATATATCATAATCGGTCTGGAAAATTACACGAGAGTTTGAATCTTAGCTTGACACGGTAGCTTTTGAGCCTCCCCTTGCAAAAAGATCGAAAACCCCTACTATCTAATTTCTTTCCTTACATCCCAGAAACAGTTACTTAAGTACATAACCAAATTTTAGGTCAAGTTCTCTAACTGCTACTAAACTGATTGTTTTACAAAATAAACTATTAACTTTACAAAAATTAACTATAGGACACCTCTCACTAATGATCTTTAAAGATTTTTAGCTGCTTCAGCCATAAGTGCTATCCCTTCTAGAGCTTGTAATTTCCTTCTATTCATTTGTTGTTATGTTTCCAAGTCTTCAACCTTCCTTGATAGTTCTTGATTCTGCTGAGTCAAATCCTGGATTTTCCGGTTCAACTCCTCAAATTTTCCTCGAGTCTGCCTCTTCCTTTTTAAAGCTTCCTTTGAGACCACAATCAACTCCTGGTAATGTGTGTTAATATATTTAATATATTCCCTTAATATTCTATTTGCCATGACCAAACCATCATTGGTTTCATTCAGAAAATTGATTTGATACTTATATTGTTTAACAGTCTTCTGAAAATTTTCATTTTCTGATTCTATGCATTTTCCTTCTTGATATGAGGAAGCTTCTTCTGATAACCAAGGGATATTTAGTTTCTTGAAAATTGCATCATCATCCTCTTCATGCTGCTCTGTTACTGCTATAGGAACCTTTTTAAACTTATCTCCTTTGATACTGGAATCTTTGGGTTGTTATACAACTATGTCTTTTACTAAAGGGGGTTTAACAATCAATGAATCTTCTCTCTTACTATTGACCTGCTCAGAATTCAGGTCTTCATCTCCATTCAAATATTCTCGAGATGAGGAGTCTTCTATGACAGTAATCTTCTCCTTAGCTAACTTTGGATTTAAAATCTTTTTCGTATTTAGTCTCAACTTATACTTTGCTCTTGTTTTGGGTCTCCAATTTGATTCTCCTATCATTGCATAAGACTTCCCATGAAACTTTATACTAGAAATTAGTAAACCTTCATTCTTTAATTCAACCACTGACCTTTCTTTAAGCTTTTTACTTGGAATTTGTATGTTTTCAGCTTCAAGCTTGGGTAGAACAAAAACATCTGTTATGTTTTCTTGAATATCAGTGAATTCCCGATCATGTTCAACTAATTTCTTTTCTTCTTCCTATTTCAAACTTGCTGCCTGAAATTCTTCTACATTTTCAGAAACTTCTATTTGATTATCTTCATCAATCTCTCTTTGCTCTCCACATATAGGTTCTTCGAGCTTCTGAGCTGAAGACTCCTCTTGAGAATTATCTTCTACTGACTCAACAATGACTTCATTCTTCAATCTTTTAACCAGGATGTGACGTTTATTCATTTGTCTCTTTTTTGACTGGTCCTCTTTTTCACTCTGAAACCCTGACCAGAACAAGAAGTAATACCAAGTTTTACTCATTTTCTGAAGCACAATACAAATGATCAGTTTTATTAGTCCATGGTGGAAGATAGATTGCTTGGTATGATGTTTATGTCCCTTTACCCTACTTTACATTTTCTGCAGCCTCTTTAGAAAGAAAAAGGGAAGATTCATCCTTGACTCTTGGTTTAGATGCTCTAGAAATATGATGTGATGCTTGAAGACATAAGAAAATATACCTTCACAAGTTATATAACTCTATAAAATCCTAATAGGATCCCTCCACTCATGTTTGAAATTTTGTACATGCACACCCTTTTCATAATTTGCTTCAACCTCAGGCAACAAGAAATCCTTTGAATTGAAGGTAAATGGCACTTTTTTAAACCAAAATTCACCCTCATCGGCACTGTCTTTTGCTTTAGTTATCAATCTCTATGGTTAACTCAATTTTAAGAGTATTGAAAAGAACCATATCTTTCTCTAACCCTTGGGAAAACTAATATGATACTTCAGAATGATAACCATCAATTTTTTCAAAATACTTAAACCGGCTAGCTCTCTGGAACAATTTTGCACATTCAGGAAAGATTTTATCCCAACCCTTATCAGAAGGTTTGGCTCTGTTGGTTTTTCCACTCCTCTTCATCTCTCTCCACTAAAGCCTGACTATATATTTCTTTCAAATAGCTCAGGAAAATTTGAAATAATTCTCTACACAGTGGGATTAATAACTCAAAGAAATAATATTTCCTAGGATTACAATTTTTTTAAATGTCATAAGACTATGTCAATGCAGCCCCTAATCCCAGTCAATAATTTTTCTACCTGAGCATAAAGTTATGGCGATGATGGACTAACCTCCCATGTTTGCGGTATTATGTTTTCAATGAATGTTTAGCAGCTCCTAGTACCTTACTCTACAACCGCCTAAATCTTTAATTGCTTTCTTCACAATTTTGTCCAACGAACTACTAATAGGTATAACCACGATCTCTGAAGCTTCTCATACATCCATCAAACTCATCACTACCTTTGAACATGCTCGAGAATTCGCTATCATAAATACTTAAGAAATTTCCACTCTTCAAGACTTTGGATAGCAGTAATTTACCTAGAATATCTATACCCTATCTTTCACACTTGTCGTAATGATTATTTAGGCCTATACATGTATCAGTTTGTCTTTATAGATGTAAAAACCTCCATCATTTGCGATTTTGAACAACCCATGAATTGATATTATAATTTTCAAGTGCCTTGATTTTCTAGTAGCGCTTTAGCTCATGGTCTTTCCCTTTTGTGCTACAAGAATCTATCTATTGAATATTTTTGACACATGGCTTCAAAATAAGGAGTTAAGTAATATAATTCAACTTAGATCAAGCCTTATGATACATTTTTTCGACTTTTCAGAAATATATACACCTAATAAGTCGATTAAAACTATAAAACCAACAAAATAAAGTAAATTAAAATAAAATGACATGAAATCAAATAAAAATATGCCCATAATTCTAATACCTGAAAACCAAGTTCAAAATTTAAAAGAAATAAGAAAAACAATGCTTTGGAAATAACATGTAATCTAGAAACAAAATCTATTAAAGTGAAATTGCAAAGTTAAGTCTGCTACTAAGAGCTAACTTATAACAAGTTGTTGTGTGCCCACTATTATCTAGTGATCTTCGTCCTAGTGGTTCAGTGAACAGGCTTGGGGTTCCTAAGCAAGAAATATTGGCTGCTTCAGGAGAAGGTTGGGTGGAACAGTATCCCTTGGGTGTTTGTCCCCTTCTGCACATTATTCAGGTTATCATTGTTATTATTTAATGGTGATTTAATTCTATGTATGTATCTTGGAAGTATGCTTAGTATCTGCAACTCTTATATTGATAGTTTGTTGTTCTTACCTGTACTTCCTATCTGAAAATTGTTATCAGTTACATTTTGGAAATTATCCTTTACTATTTACTAAACAGAATAAATTTGAATTTAGTTTAAGTATTTCTGTTAAGTTAGTTTTAGCTTAAAATGATACTATTTCCTATTCTTGGTGTTCTAATTATAAATACTTCTATCTCAATTCTTCTTCAACCTACACCTACTTTGGTAATCCTCTGTTAGTCCAGGGTTTAAAGAACATAATAGTAAATTTTCAGTGAAGACCTTTGAAAACACCTTATGAGATCTATTACAAAAGCTATTATAATATTCATAACATGTATAGAGGCTATTAGAAACTATAAATCTACTTACAGAAGCATATATATACATATATAACTGATAAATCCTAATAAGGGTAAAACCGTATAGAATTTATAATCTAACTTCATGGTTTATTATTTGAAACAAAAACAATACTTATGCTAAACGTACTCAGGAATTAAGCCTGGGAGAAAAATACACATAGTATATATGGTTATACTCAAGATAAACTTATTTAACTTCAAGCTAGAATCATTAAGTAAACCATTTGGTTCAAATCCAAAACCCTAGATACAATAGGTAAGAAAAATTGTAAATCGAATTAATAACCGAGTTAGGTTTCAGATCTCACTAAAACATTAATTTCTTGAAATACTAAATCGACTCTTATCAACAGGCTACAACACTAGTTATAGGTTTTAAGCTGAATTGCTATTGTTATATGTAGCTTATTAATGACACATTTGAAACCTAGTAGCCTTAGGGATTATATCTCTGGAAATCAGTATTATCCACTTAGAAAACATTATCGTCCCTTTTAAAAGGACAGTCAAATCGACCTAATCATGGTTTCATAATTTGTAAAAAGAGTATGACCTTACAACTTCTATCAATAAAGCAACAAGATAAGAACAAGCTCATGGAAAAAATATTTAAAACTAAAGTCTTTTATAATTTAAGGACAATTAATGAATTGCAAAGTCAGAATCCAACTTGGAAACCCTCATGGGTCTTTTACAAGTTACAAAAACCCTTTACTGAGAATAATTAACAATATTTATCTGTGACTGTGGCCTTACGACCCTTTTTCTTTATAAAAAATGAATCAGAGGGTGGAGGCCTCTAGGTCTAAAAATCGTTAACCTATCATGTATAATTTTTTTTCCCAAACCTACTAACTATCAATATAAGGAAAACGACTATGTAACAAAATCAAAATAATATCCAGGACTGTAAAATTCAACACCTCGCCGGCCACATTCCATAGGATTTGATATTAAAGTTAAACAGTAATAATCTATGTAACAAGTGGCTCTATGGCCCTTTTCAAGAATTGAATGCAATAGGAAGAGGCCTTGCGGCCATAGTATAATATTGCTTAAACAACGAACTGAAGAGTTAAGTCAAATAGAAAACCCTCACCACATTTGTAGAGATTGATATCGGTCAATATGTTTTGACAGAGGCCTTACAACTCTCTTTCCAAATCAATTGTGATAGTAAGGGCCCCATGGCCATATTATATTCACAAAATTTAAAATGATAAACAAGACTTATATTCAAGTACAGTGCAAAAGAAAATGTGCACAGTCACAATGACAAAAAAGCAAACGATGTTATAGTATTGGAAAAATAAACATGGCATTATACAAATCCCTCACTAGTTATTTACAAAGATAAAACCATTACATTATTAAAATAAGTAGAAAAGCTGTGATAAATATAAGTTTAAATAGTGGCATAGTTGCTATGACTCCACCGGTGACGAAAATCCCTTGCATTGCCAAGTTCATAAAATTACCAAAGGAAATTTATCACTTTCACATCGATGAATAGACGCTGAGATTAAGCCCCCATGTTATGGGGATAAACACACAACAAGACACCAAGTTTTGTTCCATAGAGCCATGAAAGATGAATCCATAAGCCTTAGTGGCTGCAATATCTTCTTGATCAATATCTAACCAAAACCCTCTTCGTAGAGAGTCATTCTGGTTATCTCTTGCACATACATTATCCTGTGATTTAAACAATAGTTTTTGTTTAATGGTGAAAACACGAAGTTGGGAAACAATTCCATGACAAATCATTTTTTTTTGTATAATTTCCAATTTCTCAGTCGAGAAAAAAGTCAACATACGTTTTCGGTCTAGAATTGTAATATATCTTGGACAAGAAATTAACCACGGTTAAAATTCTCTCGTCCGAGAGTTATTCCATAGTTAGATAAGTTTTCGGTCGAGAGTTTTAAAATTTCTTGTCTGAGAGTATTGCCATAATTTTTACATTAAACTCTTAGAAATGTTTCTCAGCTGAGAGATTAGATTCTTTTTTAACTCTCAGCCAAGAAATGTTTAACTATATAAATGAAAACCCCCTCCCCGCTTAGCTGACCATCGTCATAACTTTTCTGGTTTTTCGCTCTCAGGATTTCACCCCGAAAACCAAACCATTGGTTTTGACGCTTGGTAATGGACTTTTGGGCTTCCACTTAGTCCATCATCATCATTTCACTGGTTTTTTTGTCAAGGTAATATATTTTCAGGCTTCCTCCTAGTCCACCATCACATCATTTCAGGTTTTTCGGTCAAGTAGGGTAAGAGTTTTTCATGCTTGGTAAGGCCTTTTAGGGATTGTAAACAGAGTTTGGTCACCCATTTCATGTGTTGTTTTAGTTGACCATCATCATCGGTCCAACTCATGCCAACACGAAATGGTTTCCTCTCAATTATGTCAGAATTTTATATCCTGGTACATGCAGTTTTTCATTCTTTGGAATGCAGTGGGTAATTGAAAATAATTGATTTAAGAAAAGGCAGAGATACAAATATTACTACTAATACTTACAGTAAATGTATTATATAGGAATACCTCATTCAATAATTATTGGGATGCATAAGAATTATAAGAGGTTTCCTCAGAGAATAATTGACCTCTTTCCTAATATTTTAATTGAGATGTAATTAATAATAGGAGAGTTAGGATAAATGAAAATCAAACTAAGTCTAGATTCCAATCCTGTTAAGGGAAGACCCTACATATTGAATCCTAGAATCACCATTGTTGGGCCATTTGGGGTACTGAAAATAATTTATTATTTAATAACAATTGCAAACCCTAATATGAAAGATGAATGAAATATTATGCAATAAATTTTTTGGGGTTGCATATATATTTTCCTCTACAAATACAAGTTTTCCATTATGTTGCATTCGCCATAAAAAATTGAATGGTCGAGGGAGGTTTTTCAAATTGAACAGATAGAACTCTTCCGATGAAACATCCTTCCCTGACTGGCTAGTAATGGAACCTCCTCGTCACTCACTGAGTGACTTACTTATTGGCAATTATTTATAACCAATGGAAATGACCTTTAACGCTTGGCTATCCTAACAAAAAAACAACCAAACAAACATGTATTCAAGGGTTTTTTAGTTAGGGAATGTCAATGGTCCACTTGGGGTACTGAAAATAATTTATTATTTAATAATAATTGTGTTTTGCATTTCAAAAAGTTTCTCTATGTTATTAGGTATGGAATATTTTACTTTTAGTGGCAGCGAGAACCTATCCACTTGCTGGGTAGGAGAGAAACTAAGCAAGGGCTTGTCCAAACTGAATCAGATGATCAAAATCGAGAGTTATTGGCCCACCCAAACCCATGATATGTAGAACCTTTGGTGGCAGCGAAACAGATGGCACAAGACCTACATATTGAAACCTAGAATTAGATAGCATGTAAAAGAAGAAATAGATTAACATTGGTTATTAGTATCATCTTCCTGAATCATATTTGAATAGTCCAATTATGATTCAAGACAAGAAGACGTGATCCCTAGAAATTCCAATATCTGTTTATTTGTAGACCTCAACTCCAATTATGACCATGATTAGTTCCCACCCCACTTATGTCAATGATTAGTTTCCAACACCCTTTAGTGACAAGGTGCTAGATCATGTTGCAGATCAAAAATAACACTTACTCCTTATAGTTGGATTCTTGCAATACAAAGAAGTATGTATTACCAAATAAGATAAATAATATGGCCTTCACAACTAAATAGGGATCTGATGTGTACAATTCATTACATTCCAGTGCCCTTGCAATGTTCTCTTAGATTTCCCTTGCAACATTTTTTGAATATACATATATATATATATATAAGTTTTTGAAGGTATACTTAGATAATTGGATGATGCACAACCTATTGAAAGATCATATTTTGATTCTTTACTTAAGGTTTTAGAGGTGTCGGTAGCTATGAATTTCCTTAGACCTAAAAAATGTGCATATTGTACACCCATTTTGGAATTATGATAGGACATGTTGTCTTCATTAAAGTGTATTGGTTGATCCCACTAGGATCATTGTCACTAGTAACTTAATCCACCCAGTAATGTCCACATATTGCAACTAAATCTTGTGTAAATTGGGTATTCTTGATAGTTCATCAATGGCAATGCTACTATTAAGAAGACTATGGAGTAATTGAAGAATGAAATAGATAAAAACAAAGAATGTATTTGTACAAGGAGTGTGAAGCATCCTTAACATCCTTAAAAATAAACTGGTAGTCATGGAAATTTTAGTTTTCCGTAAGTGGATGGTTGAATTCCATGTACATGCCACTGTTACAATTATCATTTGGAGAGGTATCCATGCACAACCTAGAGAATCAATATTATTTCATAAATTTTACTTTAATAGAAATACACTGACTCGATCCAAGTGAAACTATGATAGTACTAAAGTGGAAGGCCTAGCCATGGTATACATGCTCCATATGTTTAAGCATTATTTGTTAGGTGGGTATTTTAACTTCTTCATAGATCATTGAACTATGAAGTTAGTAAGACTGTGTTGGGAGCTCATATATAAACTTTGGTGACTCTTATTTTAGGAATTTGACTTTGAGGTTAGCTATCTCTATCTACAACATCATAGATAAGAACAAGTAAGAGATGAGCATGAGTAAGAACTACTATAAACATGCTATTTGTTCTAGGAGAACATGAACACCATAAATTAATTGGAATAAGAAGAAGCATCAAGCTAAGTAATGAGTAGATAGATTACTACTAGTACTTATAGTAAATGTATTATCTACGTAATATCCATAATGTATGAGCATATTGTACAATGATCTAAATATCTCTACTAGAAGAACCCTAGTTATATCAGTATTATATGTAAGTTCTTATAAAAAATACAAATCATATTTTTTGAGGCTGATCCAAACTAGGTATGTCCCTTCATGTCCGCCATATTTTTTAGGCTAATCCAGACCATATCCAGTATTAGATGCTTACTAGAACTGCACAATAAGACTAAAAATAGCAATCCTAGGTGGAAGACTGTAATATACCAAACTGAATATGGTATAGATTATTGTGATTGTTCTTGTGTTTTGGTTGATGACTCCCGACACTTCTTTGATCAATACATTCCTTAACCTCTATTTTGTTTGTAAATGAGGGTGTAATGTTTGAATAGGTTTTATTATTAGGAACTTTTACAACACAATTTAGGGTTCCTTATCATACTTGAGTTGCTGATATCTATACTCAGTAATGATCTTTATTTGTATCCAATATCATACTTAACCCATAGAATCATAAAAATTGCAATATATATCCAAAAATAACAACAGTGTAGAAATGATGTAAATTCAGGAAATTATCAGATCTGATTTGAGAAGTACCTTGGACAACAATAACTGAGATGGAAATCTTTTAAGCCTTATCAGAGTTGAATTGTAGATGATAGTAAAACTGCTTTTAGTGATCAAGGTGATTCCCAAAGTCTGAAGATAACGAATGCATAAGAATGTCCCAACTATGCAAATAATTAATTTCCCAGATTGATGGTTCACGTCGTCTCAAATAATGATAAGGGTGAATTGATTGATGGTTCTAGTAACCTGATATAAACACCCAGATTTATGAATATGCTTCAACGAAATGGAATCTTTAGGAGCATCCTCAACGTGTTGATCCCTTCCTTCTTATGTGCATGCAGATCTCAAATAATAATGGAAATTCAAGCTTTGAGGGGTGTAGAAGTTTGATGTAGAAACAAAGATGATGAATAGGCCCCAATGGAAGTGGATTTACTTGAGAGCTATGCCCATATTGGAGAAAGGGAATGTAGATAGACTAATGATGCCTCTCTTGAGTGTATGCAACCCTTAAATATGTGAACACAATCTCTTTAGTGCTCCATCCATCTTATCCAGGGAAATTTAAGTGAGCCTTCGTCGCGTTATTTCCTTCCTATAGAGATCACAATTATTAAATAGGATGAGTTCCCTCATGATAATCCTCTGCTCACTGGTAACTTGTTGCCAATAGAATGAACCCTTTCCCACATTAAATAACTTCCGTGTGCTTTGAAGAGGAATGGATGGAGATAACCACGATTTCAGTATACAATTTAGTAGTAGTAGTATAGAGGAAGATTGTTGCCTAGAACTTGGTGGATACCGCCCTTTCTCAACAATGATAGGATCGCTGCCATTATTAATGAACAAATACGCTCGACTATAAACTTTAAGGAAGCTCCAAAAATGCCCTAAACACAATGAATCTCTAATGCAATGAAGTACACAATGGTGAATCTGGATGATTCACCCTAGCAATTGGTTTGGCTGTATATATTTTGCCACTGAATCCAAGTAGGTCAAGGAAATCTACCCTAAACCATAAGTAGCTCACCGAGCTCCCAAAACATGTTTCCAAAAGATGAATAATAACAATGATACCCTTTTGGTTCAACTAACCTTATTATATAGCTTTTAGGGTTTTCATGTCAGTTTTAGGGTTTGCATGCATGCCACTTTTAGGTTTTGCATGCATGTCACTTTTAGGGTATGCGTGTCACTTTAGGGTTTGCATGCATGCCACTTTTAGGGTTTGTATTCATGTCACTTTCAAGAACATTTCAAAGATAGTGGCAAGACGAGTAGAAAAAAATACTCTTGAAACTCAATTAGAAAATAGTAATCTTCGGTGTAAGCCACAATGGCAAGATGAGTGGAAATAAATACTCGTAAATCTCATGTTTTTGGTAGCTGACCAATTTATATAATTTAATATTTAAAGGAATTGAGGCATTTTCTGTCCCCTAAATGTTTCTCATTTTTCTTTTCCAGGTAACATATTTGGGAGGGAACCTCGTGGGTGGTTCGTCTCATTCCAAGGATGGTACCCAGGGTAAACCCTAGATTGTCCAGGGAACAAGGCCATGTTAACAACTCATGAATATATTATGTATAGCTAATCAACGTTCATCTCACTAAGAGGAAACATGTCAGAAAGTGGGATTTAAACTCTGGTGGGGAGGGTAACAACTTTTTCGGACACCACTTTTGTCCTATAATTTTGAAGAATAGGGGAATGTATCTAACAAAATGTCCAATAATTTTAAAGTTTGTTTTTGTGCTCATTTTTGCAAAGAAGGAAAAGAGATGTCCAAGAAAGCCTCTCTTATCCCAAGTAAGACGTGTTTCTTAATCAACAACATAATTTTATAGGGATTCCAAATGAAGACCACGTGATGTGTTTCACTCTAGTTTGGGATGCATAACCATCCTTGGGAACTGAATTTTTTGTCATGATGTTCATTTGGATAGGTCTACCATTATATGTGTATCTTGCAGGCCCATTAAAAATGTCACTCGAGGAATAATTGTATTCAAAAATTCCTATTCAATCAATGAAGTACACAATGGTGAATATGGATGCTTCACCCTAGCAATTGGTTAGGTTGTATAGATTTCGCCACTGAATCCAATTAGGTCAAGGTAATCTGCCCTAAACCCTAGGTAGCTCACCAAGCTCCCAAAATGTGTTTCCAAAAGATGAATAATAACAACTATGCCATTTTGGTTCAACTAACCTTGTTATATAGCTTTCAGGGTTTACATGTCATTTTTAGGGTTTGCATGCATGCCACTTTTAGGGTTAGCATGCATGCTGCTTTTAGGGTATGCATGTCACTTTTAAGGTTTTCATACATTTCATTTTTAGGTTTTGCAAGCATGTCACTTTTAGGAACATTTCAAAGAAATTGGCAAGATGAGTAGAAAAAAATACTCTTGAAACTCAAGTAGAAAATAGTAATCTTGGGTGTAAGCAATAGTGGCAAGATGAGTAGAAATAAATACTCTTGAAGCTCATGTTTTTGGTAGCTCACCAATTTATCTAATTAATATTTTAAGGAATTTAGGTATTTTTTTGTGATATTAGGTAATTTGTCCCCTAAATGTTTCTCATTTTTATTTTCCAAGTGACATATTTGGGAGGAAACCTCGTGGGCAGTTCCTCTCATTCCAAGGATGGTACCTAGGGTAAGGGTGATTCCATGAAGATGGGTAACACTTTTTGGCCAAATTTGGCGATGAAAACCTAATTTTTTACTCATGTGCTAGATAGAAGCCCTCAAAACGCATATATGCCATGTGAATTTTGACTTGCAGTAAAAAAACAAATTGTAGAATATTATGTTGGCTTCATAGTGATATTTTTTTAAAAATATTCCGATGTCATTTAATGTGTGAATTTTTCATTTAATGAACTGTGTGACCTTAAAAATTTGAAGAAGCTAATAAGTGGCTCGTGTCCACGTAGAGTAATTCAATCTTGCATTAATAATTTAAAAAAAATAAATATATGAGCATGATCTACAGAAAATGCAGTGTGATGTGCATATTTTTTTGTTAATTTTTTTCGCATTATACAATTATTTATTATTTTTCGAAAGTGACCACATTCGATTTCAGCATCGTTTTAAACACATATTTGTCCACGTAAAGGAATTTTTTCTATTTTTTCAAAAATTGAAAAACCAAAGATACCCTTTTGAAGAGGACATGTCGATATGTGATGTGTGCATTTTTAAGAATTTTTTGGCTATTTATTTTTAACTCTGCGGATTTTTCTTTGAGCTGCTTCGAAGTTGCAGTGTGGTTTTCTAAGTATAAGTTTTAGAAGTAATTAAAAAATAAATTTCATATGAATGCCAAAATGCGTGTATGATACATCAATGGATAGAAGATTCGTTGGTGAATTTATCGGTATCAACTCCGCCCAGTTATGTGCTAGGAATGGCAGGGTTTACACCTCTGCAAGGCACAGGAAATTTTTCATTTGTTTGAATGAGGGCTAAGTCTATTTTTTTAAGCCCTCGACCGAGGTATGAACCTCGACCGAGGTATCTAAATACCTCGGTCGAGGGTTTGTAAAGCCCGCAATACCTCGGTCAAGGTATTTAAATACCTCGACCAAGGTATTTAAATACCTCGATCGAGGGCTTGATAAAAACTTGGTCGAGATATTAAGACCTCGGTCGAGGGCTTAACAAGCCCTCGACCGAGGTGCGTTTTTTTGTTTTTGCCGAAATTCCCTTGCCAAAAAGTGTTACCCAGGTCCGTGGATTCACCCGTAAACCCTAGATTGTTCATGGCACAAGACCATGTTAACAACTCATGAATATATTATGTATAGATAATCAACATTCAGTTCACTAAGAGGAAACATGTCAAAATGTGGGATTTGAACTCCGGTGGGGAGGGTAACAACTTTTTCAGAAAACCAATTGAGCTACACCGAATTGATTCCCTAATTGTCTCTTATTCCAAAAAAACACTGTATAAATTGATACACGTGTTTTAATTTTACAATCTTATTTTTTATCTAAAAAAAGAGTTATCTTTAACTTTGTCATTATCAAATATTGTTAACCAGGTCAATCTCAATAGGAAGAAAAATATCACAGTAAGTGTTGCAAATCCACTACTTTCCCCATTCATTGTGCAATCATGAACAACCAAAACAATTTACCAAGGACTGGTTGGCAGGTGTGGTTGATCTATTGTTAAAAGAGAAATCCTAATGTCGAAGAAATATGTCTTAAAAAGTTTGAAATTTTGGATCAATAAGGCTCAATTTGGCAAAAATTTCTAAGAAATAAGGCCTAGTTGGGTTGAAATTTCAGATCTAATTTATGTCCAAATGTGTCAACATTTTAGAGCTTAAGTATGAAATTGGATTAAATGTCGAATCTTAAGGATCAAATAGGCCTAAACGTCTAATATTAAGGTCCCAAGGGTCAACATTTTAGAGCCTAAGGCCTATAAGGGAAAATTTATTTCATTGTTTGTATTCCCTTGAAATCCTTCCCAAATATGTTGCAACTGAAACTGTTTTCCATGAGTGCATGTGATTTAATGTCCCATTATTTGTTAAGAGGCAATGCATATGGAGCCTTCCCATAGCCACCTATCCTACTTAGGATTGTCATGGGAAATGGGGGAAGTGTGAACTAAAAGCTCAATGTCACCTGCATCTTGGGATTCATTTGAAAATCCTTATTAGACCACTATGTTATTTGAATCATGTCATGAATGTATCCTTTATGATTGAATAGACTACTTTATTATTTCGACTTTAATCGCAAAAAAAACTTTTGTTATTTTCTTTCCAGATTTCCCAAGCCAATACGTGTAAGTGGAGTTTCCACAATATGTTGAGAATGGAATTGTCAAATGGATTAAGTATCCAATTGATTATGACTAGGGTATGGTTACCTTTAACATGATAAGTTCTTTCAATGGAACACCACTTTTGTCCTATAATTTTGAATAATAGGGGCATGTATCTAAAACAATATCCAATGATTTCACAGTCTGGTTTTGTGCTCATTTTTGCAAAGAAGGAAAAGAGATGTCCAAGAAAGCCTCTCTTATCCCAAGTAAGATGTGTTTATTAATCAACAACATAATTTTATAGGGCTTCCAAATGAAGACCACGTGATGTGTTTCACTCTAGTTTGGGATGCATAACCATCCTTGGGGACTAAATTTTGTGTCATGAGGGACTAGTTTCCTTCATTGAAAATTATGAGGAAATAGCTATTGGGGAAGATAAGCTACAACTCTTCTAGAGCAGAGCTTGTACCTCCTACTCTTCAAACTTTTGGTTGCTTTATTTTTTAGTATGGATGATTGAGTCTTTTAGCATCATATTAGATGTCTTGAGGATGACACTGTTTCTCCTCTGAGGGTATTGATATTAGGAAACTTCCCTGAGCACTTCCTTGGATATACTGAACTGGGATCTTTATGTTTCCTCCTTAGACATGTATGGATGATCTATCTTGTAAAAGTTGGTTTAGGACACAAGGATCGTACCATCCGTTTAGATGTTCCCCTTATACAATGATGACAAAAGTATATATTAAACTATGTACCTTGAGAGAGAGAAACATATTTGGTATTGTTGGTCCTAATTGCATGTTTGTCCATCTTTATGGTTTACTTTTATATTGTGGTTGTTGACTCGTGGTCCTATTATTACTTGGTCGTAGGGTTATCTTGCCATGTTCTTAGCCTGTTATCTCACTGGGATCTCTGATATCATTGGTTTCTCCAGCAGGGGTTATCTCCTCTGTGATCTAATTTTCTCCTCTTGCCTGCAGGTTTGTCTCTCAGGTTTTCCTTTGTGATTTCACTCCACGATTTTACCTCTGCATCTTGTTCATTTCACGGGATGAGTTTTACCTCTATGAATTGTTCATTCATGATCTGTGATTTGTTTATTCATGCTCTAAGTTTTACCTCTGCGATTTATTCTTTCTTCATGGGATGAGATTGATCTCTGCATTTTCTTTATTTATGTCTCATCTTGTAAGGTGAGTCTCTGCGTCTTTCTCAGTTGATTACCTCACATTTTTTCTCAGTGTGAGTCTTTGCATTTTTCTAAGTAGCTTACCTCATGATTTTCTCAGCATTAGTTCTTATGGATTTTTCCTGTGTGCTGGGTTCTATCCCTAGAGTGATCATGAGGTTACTCTTCAAGTGTGGACTATGAGTTACTCAACATGACTGTCAGAGGGTATCAGTATGACTGAATTATTCAAGGCTGTGCTTTTGATTGAAACCTCTCTTTCTATTGACTAAGAGTCTAAGGTTAATTTTAGTATGATTTAACCCTCTCTCAAGGTACGTATATGGTTTACCCTGTTTGACTTGTCCCTTCGGTGACAAGATCAAACTCATAATCATCTAAGTATAAGGTGGATTAAAATAATGGTTGTGATTCCTTAATGTTGTATCCCCTACACTTTATTTATTCATTCTTGTACATGAAATATGGTATGACATCTCAATGACCAACCTTAATGCAGTGACTAGTAGAGCGTTAAAATTAACGCAGTGACCAACAGAGCATTAAGTTGAAAGAGATGAAAAGTTGTAATTTTTTTTTTGGGTTAGTGAAAAAATATCTGTTAATCTAGGACTTTTCACATGCTTCTTTGCCACCTTTTGACCATTGTTCCTCGTCAATTTAAAAACAAAATCTTTGATTTTAATATGCTATCCATTTGTTTAATGACATATCTTTTTAAATCTTTTATTGTTTGCTATATGAAAATTAGAAATTATTATTTTGGTTGGTGAACTAATCACTAATAATCCAGGAATTGCACTATCCGAAGCCACAACAAAGATATATTTGCGATAAATTTTTGATAGACAATTGCAAAATTTGTGAGGTAAGAGTTTTATCTATAATTTCATGTGGTGGAACTTGTTTTGAAATTGGAGGCAAACATAGATTTTGAGTTACAGATTCTATCTTTTTCTCATATATTTGCTAGTTTTGTTAAAGGGCTTTATTCTTTTCAATTTTTTTTTATTTGAGTATAGAGATTTTTTATTAGGTCTTTGGTTTATTCCCGTTATATTGCTCGTGTAAAGTTAAATCCATATTAAAACATTTAACCATTGGTTTTAATGTCATGGTTATGTTATGTAGAATTTTACAACGTTGAGAATTCAATCCTCATTTCTTTCTTGTCTATTTTGTCCAATCCCTAAAACCTAAAAGGGCATGGATTCAAGTTTTATCTGGTGCATTCATGGTAGTTTGCTTGAAATTATGGATAACACTAATTTTTATTGTGTTCAATTTCTTACTATTTTTCTCATGGGACTGGATGGAAAATTCTCTTATACCTTTGCAAGTAATGATGTTTTGAATGGTATCTACCATAGGAGCAAAATAAAAAAGAAAACAGGCATATTTTTCACTGTCAGGTAAAGCAATATTCTTTGCAACAAGTGACTACTTTTTCTTTGAATTAAAAATATCCAAGTAATTTGCAGTGCATAAAAAGCACCTCAACACTATTGATGTCAAGAAAGTCACTGTCATGAAGTTCATATTGCTTTCCAAGCCAATCATCAAACCAATTCATCATTGGTCTATTTTGTCATCAAGGTTTTTCCTATGTCAATGCACTGCTGATTTCTCATATACAAGAATTCAAGAATTTGTTCATAGCAAGACTTCAAGAATGTTTTTGGTTCTTCTTGTCCACATAAACTTATCTCGGATACTGCTCCAAACTTAGAACATCCATGACTTCAAGTGAACACTGCTGGTCACATTCATTGTATCTAGTTTTCATATTTATTTTTAATTCTTTATTTATCAAATAATATTTTATTTCCAAGATTTACTTATTAAGTATAGAATCATACTAGTCTCATTTATGTCTATTATATCATTTAATAAATTTAAATGATATTGCTCAGTCATTAAGTGATCCCCGTCTTTGTCCTCGTGCATTAGCACCTGGGAAGCCTGCAGCTTATCATATGATATAGCCTTCTTAATTTCTAGGATAGGCCTGCCACTAATGGATTCTAATCCAAATATTGTTTTCAAACTAGTATCTTCTTTGGTCATTTGATATTTAGTGCATATTTCTAGCTCAAGTAAAATATGGTTGTTTGTTGAATGTCTAGAGAGCCTAGATTGCCTCCAACAAATTTATTGTCTTTACTCTTGGTTGTAGAATTTTGACACTCATCATCTGCTACTGCATGCACAGAATCATTGTTGTGAATCATGGATTTATTTTCAGATGATTTTCATCATATTAAATTTGTTATCCTGTGAACAAATTTATTCATCAACAAGTCAACCACTTAAATTTTTTTTACTGATTCCATACCGTTCGATCACCATGGATAACGCACAGCTATCATTCATCCGAACTTCAAAGACACTGACCCTGTAATTGACTATGTACGATCCATTTTCTTGATCTCTGCCATATTTACACATTTAGTCTGTGATGCCTATAGATTCTCGGCTCTACTACAATAAGCCAAAAATTAATCTTGTCTCATGAAGTTCATAGGAACTTCACCTTCCCTATCTCGTTCTTCTATTCTGTGAGATAGATTTGTATAGGACCACTTGGCCCTTATCACACAGTCACACATTTGACAGGCTTTATAGGACTCTATTAAGTCTTCGATAGACTTCTACAGAAATTGGAACCTATATAGGTTCTATCCAACTTCATATGAACTGGAAACCCTTATAGAGATTCTACCCAACTATGCGAACTGTAATATTCCAAGAAGATTCTACACAATTGTGTTTGATCAATTATACTCGCACAGAGTTACATATAACTATAAGTATTTGAAACCTATTCTATGCTTCACACAGTCATATAATCATTCAGAATTGCTCCGTCTCTTCCCCAAGATTAGGTATGCAGGCACACAAAAATATCTTGCAATAATTCATCCATTTAGATCGGTTCCTCGTTAGGGTTATGCACAATAAAAACTCTTCTTCGTTAACTAACATTCATAAAAAAAATTCCAACTTTGAATATGACTAGGCCCCTCAAAGATATAGCCAAAAGGTAAGGTCTTTCCCTATTCTTTCTTCCCCTAAACATGAAAGTAAGGACCTGCCTTATTTTGAGAACTTAATAAAGAGCCATTTTTTTATCCCACCTGCTATGCTATGCAATGATTCATCAATACAACACACATTTCTAGGTATGGTGGTTTCGTATGGCTTACG
Source organism: Pseudotsuga menziesii (assembly GCA_001517045.1). Classification (NCBI taxonomy): domain Eukaryota; kingdom Viridiplantae; phylum Streptophyta; class Pinopsida; order Pinales; family Pinaceae; genus Pseudotsuga; species Pseudotsuga menziesii. Next base: position 161,372 of record LPNX010929136.1, on the reverse strand, counting down.
AAACAATAGACTGGTTATATTTTCTTTTTAAAAAGTAGGCTGGATTTTGGTGGCTTAAAAAACCTTCTTAGTTATATGTGTGTGTGTGTGTGTGTACTAGTAGGAAAAGGGGTTATTTTTCTAGTTGTTGTCCCTACTATTAATGAAAGAAAGGATGCTAAAAACCTCGACTATGTTGGTATTATTATATTAGCAGAATGGGTTTCAAGTGTTCTAGATCAAATGTTTTTACTTATCATAGTTTATATTAGAATAAGCATCGCTGGCATGGATTCATCTAGCCGCATCTCTTTTCCTGCCCCTTTATAATAAAAAAATGGGCTGAAAGCATAGCAAACTTCCTATTTCAGGTGTCTCGAAGCATTGACTAACGTCACCCAGCATATTCCTTTACGCTTTAAGGAAACAATACCATTACCATTTATGCATTACCCCATTACCCATTATCATATAACTAATCCCCTTTCTTTCACTTAATGATACACTGAACTTACACCTAATTGCTTTAGTCTTAAGTGACCAGGCACTCTATGCAATGCAATCATAGCCTTTGGATAGGAGAGTAAATAGAGAGGAGGAGGTAAGAATTAATAGTATGGGACATAGTGAGGACATATACGACTAAACAACTTTATGGTATGTGAAACATTGACCGTCTGGTCTTTCTTATTGAAACCTTGCTGAGTAACTATCACCTGCTCTACCTGCTTCAGTTCCAATGGCTTATCCTTCTTCTGGTGATGCTATTCCTTTGAACCCATCTTTATTTTGAATTTTCTTTTGAAAAGAATGGAGACTGACACACAAGGAAGGATTTCACTACAACTTCTTCAGTTTCAGTGAATCACTATAGATATTGAACTGAACTAGGAGTCTATATAGGGAGTAATTATTGCACTAATTGAGTCCAAACAGTGTTACTACAACAAAGATCTTAACGGAAGCTTTAACTATTATAAGGATTTAACGGCTTAAGCAGTGTATCTAAGGTTGGAAATGGAACTGGCTCTACAGACTAAAGCTAGTATTTCTTTCTTACTGCATGGACTCTTAAGGAAGTCTATAAGGCCTTACTATACAACTCTATCTAGTAGTGCTTTACTTGCTAGTAGTTCTACTCTACATCTACTACTCTCGTAAGCTAATATAGTCTCTACTACATGTGGACTACTACTGCTAATAGTGATTAATTACTCCTAGGACTTCAACTAGTAGTACTTAGAGCTAGTTCATATGGCTTTAACAGAATATGGCTTAAGGCTTTAACTCTATGGAGCTTAGTGCATGGACCAAGTGTCCGTAGTATAGGGCTTGTTTCCATGGAAATAAAAAAATACTAAATCAAGTAGATCTACTCTACAACTAATAGTGCCTAGTTTATCTAGTAGTAGTTCTTTCAGAGATCAAGGTGAAAAATAATTCAAATGGACTAAGGAAAGATACATAGATGTTAGAGTTAGGATTAACTAGATAAATCCCGATCGAGTCTATGTGTGTTCGTTGTTTTGTTTAAACCTACTACGACTATTTCCCATGGTTTTTCAATTCAATGGAGGATTTGGTTACCAATTTTTGAAGTCCTGTAAGAGTGGAATGAAACGTTACACACATACTGTATAAGAGAAAAAATGATGGGTAGGACCCGCCGCATAACATCAATGGAAGACTCTCACTTGGGGAAGGAAATAGATAAGGAAGGGAATATATAATGACTCATAGAACCAATCCTAGTAGCCCCAACCCATATAGATAACCAATTCCATTTAGTGGATTGATAGGGGACTTCACAAGAGAATACTTATACTGTATTCCTAGCTGAAGTAAGGCCTGGAAGATAATAGTAGGGTTGGATACAAATTAAGATGAAATTGGTGCTTATTTCAAGTAAATGACTTGATCCATGGGTTATCGATCTGCCTTTGTCTCTATGGCCTATTCCTTCACCCTACAAGGGATTCTCTAACAAGATCTCAATCAGAGAGAGACATTATTACTGGCTCTCAAACTTAAAATGGAACCAAAGCGGGTTATGAATCTGAAAAGGAAATAGCCCAGGAATGAGCCGTTGTTCTGAAACCAATGAAACTCTTGCTTCTTATACTTAGCTTGGAAATTAAGAAATTATATTGGTCAAGGAAGGAGTTTCAATTCTATAAAGAAGTTCACTCACTCTGACAACCTCTTCTCTCTATGTTCACTAGACAAGGTCTAACTAGAATCTTCATTAGGAAATGAAGATGAATCCGCTAAAATTTCTAAGGAGGGGAATTCAGTTGCTTCAAGGAAATCCCGATCCGCCTTTCCAATATTCATGCCTATCCAAACTATTGGGTGTCATCATTATCCGTGTGGCTCTTAGCCTGCTCTTTCAGTTGAGCAGGCCTATCACACAATTGCTTGAATCCATGTTGTAAAAATTGGTATATAGGGCTCCTGTTCACCTTCTCTGGTGGTGGCCATCACTGTTCAAATTGCTTCAAGTATTATTACCTACATATCTGTTGGTGTGAGAATTTATCATTGTTCTTCAAAGTTTGTGCCTTGACTACTGCTGGTTTATAATATTTAAGAACAACCTCTTCTAATTGCTGCTATGATATATCTCTGGGAAATGGTATATGATGGTAGGAGATGTTATTGCCACTCAAATGTCCTCTAAATTCCATCACAACCTTCTGAAAATATATTCAACCAGTGCCTTTTTCAGACCCGTCTGCTCTTCAAACAAAGGTATATGGCCATGATCATGAAGACTATAGGTATATTGAAGCTCAAGTGCGATGATTCCAAAACCATCAAATGCATTACACACAAACTGTATAAGATAAAATCACACAACAATTGAAGATTCTTCCCTTTCTCAGTCAATAAAAAAACTATAAATACAAAAAAAAAACCTTGACTAACTTCTCCTATGGCATCATATTCTTTGTTTGGCCTAGTCCCCCCTTTTTCATGCCCATAGGCTTACATTAATACCCACAAAGTTGAGCTTCTAGAGCTGACTGTCATCCTCTGCTACTGCTGACATTCTTCCTGTGTGTTTTTTGTATTTTTGATTTATTGCTGATTGTTGATTATTTTAGCAAAAAACAATGATTGAGATGATCAAACTGAACTTGTTTTGAGTTTTCTTTCTATTTGTTTTCTCTTTTGAAGTTGTTTTTATTCCTTTCAATCGTTCCAATAGTTTAGGTTTGTCGAATTTTGGGTTTAGGGTCCTCTTGTTATGTATGCAGTGTTTACTTGGTTGACATTGTTTTACCATCTTAGTGTTTAGCAACTTTTTAGTGCCATGTACTACTGATGATCATCTTTATGTAGTTGATTATCTAGGTTTTTTGGCACCTTGTACAACAGCTTATGATCATCTTTACTGCAGTTATTATCCAGAATGATGGCTGCATTGGATCATATATGTAATTATTCATTTGTTGAATTTGAACAATTACATTTGAATGGTAATATGTATTTGTAAATTTGACCATTTTTTAATGGCAAAATGATAAATGATCGTAATTAAAACGTTTTTATTTGTATCATGATGATTTTAGATGTATTTTTTTGGTATGGTTTTGACACATAATTCATGAAGAATTTTGAACCACTCCTTGTTTTATTTGAGAACATGGTTGAAAATTAAATTTAAGACAATACATAAATGTAAATGCTATGATGAAAACTCATTTTCAAGGTATACAACTAATCAAACAAGGTAAATGTTACAAGCATTTAATGTCAATGAGTGTGTTTTTATCATGTAAGCATAAAATATTTATGGTTCAATTAGATGTAGATGATGAACTTTGTTGTTGGGTTAATTTTTTAAGCTTCCATATGAAGATATACCTCCATATACTATGAGGGGTAAGATGAAAGGTGTTTTCCCGTCTTCATGCTCATGTTTCATTGAATGAAAAGGCTGTGTGGTGCACTTTTATATATGAAGAGATGAGTATGAAACTAATTCCAAGTTAGTGGAATTGTTTTAGAATCTTCATGACATAAATAATGGGGATAAGATCACCCTTGACCAAATCTGAAGCTAAAATTGTTGTATTTTATCACCATCACTATTCATGCAACATAATGTTCTTGTTTTTCATTATCCTATTTTCAAAGTTTTGAGTATGTGCATGAGTTATTTTTACAGTGCAACAAAAGACCAACATACCAATATGTACATGAGTTATTTTTTCAGTGCACCAAAAAGACCAACATACCAAGATAATCAATGCATCAAAATGTATCATGCTAAGTCATGTGTCCATATTATAAATAGTTGTAATTATTCAAAACTAGTTTATTGTTTTTTTGAAACTTATATATAGGAATGTAATATGATTTTATGGTTGGCATGCATGAGCATGATGAAATAGATTAGAGTTAGGGTTTTAATCTCTTCTTTAGTGCACATAATATAAGGAGATTGCATGAACCTATATTATGACTATGACAAGGTTTCCATTGTAAAAATTTAGTGAATATTACATGGATGAATCTTGTTTGTGATTTAATCTTAACAATGTGCATGGTTTATGATTATTATCTATTTTCATGAGTTATACAAGTAAACATTTTTTGTAATTCTTATCATTTTTGGGTGAGACCTTATCCCCATTTAAATATTGAAAACGCCATTGTCAATAGGTTATTATTGTTTTACTAGATAAACTATGGTTTATTTTTAGAGCCAATAATTGGTTCCATTCCTACAATAGAAGAAAATTTTCAATAAGGAACCAATAATTTAAATGTCATGGAAACCCTTTATACATGATATATACATAGAAAGGGAAATGAAATTTTCAAATAAGGAAATGTAGTTCATTCAAAATGTATATCTAGCATGGTGGAAGAATAGGCCCATCAATACTATGACTTGATCATCTATAATCAAGAACTATTGAAAAGAAAAATAGTCTATTGGTTTTAATGCTCGTAAAATAAGGTTATGGTAATGGACTTTTCTATTGAATATATCCGCACTTTGAACACACAAAAATTAAGTAATTTTGAGGAAGGTCTAAGAGGGAGGTTGCTAAAACTAATATCATTGTATGTAAAAATTCTATTTGTAGAAAAAAATATTAATGAAAATGACACCAAATGCAATGGAGATGTAATCCTTAATTTTCTTTCATTTTGTTCTCAATCCAAATTATTTTCATTACATGTATATGCCCTACGTTTCTACACCACAAAAGGTTGTCTTCACATAAAGTTGAAAAGAATGTTTGAATATATTATACTCCTTTGCTTTAAGTGTTTCCCTCTATATGTTCAATAAGAATAAGAAAAATGTTTCTAAGTGTAGCAACCCAAAATTTAACAAATTAATTATAAATAAAAACATAGGAAAATGTTGGATATAATATAATGGATTTCTTAACTTAAAATAAATACTTAATAAAGAATTAAATGTTTTATACCTAAATGAATTTTGTAATTGAAAGCAACTATAGAAATTCACATTTTATTTTAGTGGTAGTTGAATTTCAATTCCACTTTGAGATAACTCGAGGTTGAACTATATCTTGACTAGTTATCTTTAAATTAGTGATACA
>LPNX010929136.1:111194-153483 GCA_001517045.1 Pseudotsuga menziesii | reverse complement strand
TGTGCTTGTTATTCTCTCAGTTAAATATCCTAATATAATGCTAGCTTAATGTTAAAAATATAACATGGTATCAGAGCTAACCTAAGAAGAAGACACTGTGCAGCTGCGGGAACTAAGGCTTCCTACTTTTTGGATCTCTCTCCACAAATTTTCAGCAAAAGAAGGTTGGGATGACTCTCTTCCCTAGGGCACATATTTCAGTTGAAACATAATATTATTCTGATCTTTTTTAGTTTTGGATCCTACATTGCTGCTAGAAATTAGGATTTCCATAGAAGTGAAATTTTTTAGTGATCCCAGTCTTGGATTGATATTCTCCCCAAAATCGAAGTTTAGAGATCAAGATCAAAGCATTTTGTTGGATAGAACTCCGGGAAAGTCAAACCCTAATATATTCTTGAACCAACACTGCAAAAATTTAGCTCCAAATCCAGATACGACATCTTGACTTGGTAAGATCTAAATATTTTATATTTCCATTTGAATTTCTCAATTAAGATGTCTCATCATACCAAGCTTGATGAAAAGCTTGAGGGAGCTGATAACTTCTGAGCCTGGAAGTATAGGATATCCCTAGTCCTAAAAAAAAATGAGTTGGACTCCTACATCAATGAGGAGGTTCCAATTCCAGAGGAAGATGAGGCTAAGGCCTTACATAAGAAGAATTTGATTATGGAAAAGAGGATTATTGCTGATTCAATCAAGGATCACCTCATACCACAGGTGTCCTCCATCAAGACACCTAAAGATATGTTTGATGCCCTAACCAAATTGTTTGAAGGGAAGAACATAAATCGGAAGATGACTCTAAGGAACTAGTCGAAGAATCTAAAGATCCAGAATGAGGAGACCATCCAGTCATACTTCACAAGGGTCTCCCAGATCAAAGAACAAATTGAAGAAGTATATGAAGAAGTGGAGAATGCAGAAATTGTAATGACAACCTTGAATGGTCTCCCTAGGTCATAGGATTCTTTCATCTAAGGAATCTGTGCTAGGAAGAAGCTAATCAATTTTAGTAGATTGTGGGAAGAATGTTCACAAGAAAAAGCTCGAATAGTATCTCGAGAAGAATATATGGGAAGTGAAGATCAAGCTCTCACAGTACACTCCAAGAAAGGCAGAAGGGAAAATCATCATCACTAAGGTAAGAATTCTCATCAAAAAAATAATTTTGTAAGAAGGGATCCATCCAAGCTCAGATGTTATAAATGTGATGAAAGAGGACACTTTGCTAGAAGTTGTCCCATGAATAAGAGTGGATCCAAGAAGAAGAAGAACTCCAAAAGAAGACATAATGCTCACACTGCTGAGGATGATGATCCTCCTAGGAAGAAAGTAAAACAAGAAAGTGAAGACTCTTCAAGTGATGAATAATATGTTCTGATCTCTGCTCTCACAGGAACTGTCACTCATGGAAGAAAATATTGGCTTATTGAATGTGGGGCTTCCAAACACATGACAGGTTTCAAGGAATATTTTGAGAAACTATCCAAAAATAATTCAGCCCATAAGGTGAAACTTGGGGATGACTACCAATATACCATAAAAGGTAGTGGTGAATCCTTCTACAAGCTAGAATTTGGAAAGTCTATGAAAATGAAGGATGTCTTGTTTGTACCAGAACTAAAGAAGAATCTTCTCTCCATATCAGAACTAGATGCAAAAGGTATGAGGGTTGCATTTGTAGATGGCCAAGTCCTCATGTGGCCAAGTTGAAAGACTATTGATGATGCAATAGTAATTGGAGAACAAGAAGGAGGATTATACAAATTGAAGGGCCATCAAGAACAAGCTTTGGTCCATGACACAGTAGAGCCAACTAAACTTTGGCATAGAAGGCTTGCACATGTACACTATAGAACACTACCACTTAGAAGCAAAGTTGTTGAAGGTCTTCTAGAAATTCAAGCAAAACATGAAGGAGTCTACAAAGGATGTGTGAAAGGAAAGAACGCAAAGAAGACATTTCCAATTAGATAAAGCAAAGCAAAAGGAATCTTGAAAACCATTCACTCCGATGTATGCTGTCCAATGTCATCCAGTTCTTTAAGTGGGTATGTATACTACATTTTTTTTATTGATGACTATTCTAGGAAGACATGGATATACTTTATGAAGAACAAAGATGAAGTTTTCAACAAGTTCAAGGAATTCAAAGCCTTGATCGAAAGCCACACATAAAAGAATATCAAGACCTTTCTATCAGATAGTGGTGGAGAATTCACATCAAATGAATTCAAAGAGTTATGCAAAGATTCAGGGATTAATAGGGAGTTATCCACTCCATATAATCCATAAGAGAATGGGGTTGTAGAAAGGAAGAACAGAACAATCATGGAAATGGTTCATGATCAAGATCTTCCCATGCATCTATGGGCAAAATCTGCTAGAACAACAGTGTATGTACATAACCGTACTCCACATAGAGTACTCAAGAACAAGACACCCGAAGAAGTATTTTCCAACAAGAAACAAGAAGTCAGCCATCGTAGAATATTCGGCTATCTAGCGTACATATACATTCCAAAAGAAAAGAGGACAAAGTTAGATCCTTCAGGAAAGAAGGGTATATTTGTGGGATACTCTGAAAGCTCGAAGGCTTACAGAATATACTTCCCAGGATTCAAGAAGATCGACATCAGCAAGAATGTAACATTTGATGAAGACTCGGCTTACAGCAAATCCAGAAAGAGACCTGCTGAATATCCTGAAGCAACAAAAGCACCCAGAATTCATGACACAACCATGAACGAAGAAACTCAAGAAGAAGATCGAGAATTTGAAGAACCTCAAGAACCTTTAGATCCACCTCAGGAGAAGAATCCTCATAAGATAAAACCTTCTTAGGTACGAGAAGCTATCCAAGGTGTGGAAAGATATGGGTCTCCAGAAGAGAATCAAAGAGAAAGAAAGAGGACCAAATCCTACTCTGGGTATGTAGCTTTATTGTGTGACTTTATCAATAAAGAACCTTCCAACTATGAAGAAGTAGCAGAATAGAAAGAATGGAAGGATTCTATGATCGAAGAGTATCAATCAATCATGAAGAATGATGTTTGGGATGTAGTCCCAAGAGTAGAATGGAAGTCTATTGTAACTTCCAGATGGATCTACAAGATCAAACATGCTGTAGATGGAAGCATAGAAAAATATAAAGCAAGATTCATGGCTCATGGCTTGTCACAGAAAGAAGGAATAGATTATGAAGAAACCTTTGCACCTGTAGCCAGATATACTTCCATAATATCAGTACTTGCTCTAGCTGCAGTGATGAAATGGAAGATACACCAAATGGATGTCAAGACTACTTTCTTGAATGGTGTAGTGGAACAGGAAGTGTATGTAAAGAAACCACTCGGTTTTGAGACAAATTACAGGGAGTCTCATGTGTGTAGATTGAAGAAAGCCCTATAAGGTTTGAAACAGGAACCCAGGACATGGTATGATAGAATTGATTTCTTTTTATCTAGTTTGGGCTTTACCAAAAGTAAAGTAGATTCCAACCTTTACTACAAGGTTGAAGATGGAAACCCAGTGATGCTCCTACTATATGTAGATGATTTTTTTGTAAAAGGTATGGATGGGTTAATTGTTGATACAGAGAGGAAGGTTGCTGCCGAGTTTGAAATGAAGGACTTGGGTATGAGGCACTATTTTCTAGGCATGGAGGTGTGTCAGAATACGGATGGAATTTCCCTCGGACAAGGGAAGTATGTGGTAGAGATCTTGAAGAGGTTTGGGATGATGGACTGCAAGGTCATGACCACACCTATGGCATCAACCCTGAAGCTATTGAGTGATGCTTCATCAGAGACGGTTGATGCTATGATGTATCCTCAGATGATTGGGTCCTTGATGTACTTGATGAACATGAGACCAGATATTTGATTTTCTATGAACACCTTGAGCTAGTTCCTAATAGATCCGAGATATGTTCACTTGATTACTACAAAGCATATTATGAGGTACTTGAGGGGTACATTTGATTATGGGATCAAGTATGAGGAGAATTAGAAGATTAACTTGGAGGGTTATGTTGATTTAGATTGGGAAGGTAGTGCCATTGATAGGAAGAGCACTTCAGGGTGTTGCTTTAGTATGGGATCAAGTGTGATCTCTTGGTTTAGCAAGAAGCAATCCTGTGTGGCACTAAGTACAACTGAAGCAAAGTATGTCGCACCTTGTTCAACTAGTTGTGAGGCAGTATGGCTGAGGAAGCTACTGTCTGACTTATTTGATCTCTAGTTGGATGCTACTTGTATACATTGTGACAACCAGAGTTGTGTAAAGTTGTCGAAGAACTTGGTGTTCCATGACAAGTCGAAGCATATCAAGATCAAGTATCACTATATCATGGATATGGTGCAGAGGGGAGCAGTGAAGCTCCAGTATGTTGTGACAGACGAAGATATAACTGATCTATTGACAAAGCAATTGGCTAGAGTGAAGTTTGAGTACTTCAACAAGAAGCTTGGTGTTCTCCAAATCGAGGTTCCCTCCAAAGGGAAGTGATGGGTCTGTGAGCCGTTTTGACATGGTGAGAGGATTGGTTCCTTCCATGGTCAGATGTAAGGGCTGAGCCATTCTGTCATGGTGAGAGGATTGGTTCCTTCCATGTCAGATATGAGTGCTGAGCCATTCTGATGTGACTGTAGGATTGGTTCCTACATGATTAGATATAAGCACTGAATGACATTATTGGAATGGAGGCACCTGGTCAGTTACTAGGAAATCTCAGTCTAGGACTGAGGGCCATTCTGATGTGAGTAAAGGATTGGTTCCTACATTATCAGATGTGAGTGCAGAGCCTTTCTGACATTGTTTTTCAGATGTAAGTGCAGTTCCCTTTGAGCATGGAGAATTGGTTCCTCATATGGTCGAATATAAGTGCCGAGCCTTTCTGACATTGGTTGTCAGATATGAGTGTTGAGCCTTTCTGACATTGGTTGTTAGATGTAAGTGCAGAGCCTTTTGGTGTGGAGGATTGGTTCCTCACATGGTCGAATGTAAGTGCTGAGCCTTTCTGACATTGGTTGTTAGATGTGAGTGTTGGGCCTTTCTGACAGGGTTGTGAGATGTGTTCTTGCATGGTCAGATGTGAGTGTTGGGCATGCCTTTTTGATATGATGACAGGATTGGTTCCTACATGATCAGATATAAGTGTTGGGTGGGACATTCTGACTTAGGGTTAGATATAAGTGCTGGAAGAAGACCTACATGGAGTCTAGGCCTACAATGTTTAGGTACATAGGGTACTCCCAAAATACTGAACACCTTTAGATACTGATTCACACAAACAGATCACAGATCAACACACCGATGTTTGTCATGTGGTTAAAACCCTCGATAGGGAAACAGTCCATGGCCCCATCCAAATAGATACTTGGAGCAATTTATTATACAAAAGAAAGAAATTTACATGAGCTTGTCATAATCAATCAACTAGCCAAGGACCCTCTATGCTCTTTAAATAGAGATCATAGACCAATCAGGTGTTAAGCCACAAATCAATGGTAGGTATGATCTAAGAGAAGTTGAACCGTCGGATCACTTTATGTCTAGAACATATCATGACCATCGGATTAGAATATTTACAATGCATACTAATGCATACTAAAGAAACACACTTTTACCTAACGAATATATTACACAAGTTGATCTTAACTAACTCCTATGTGTCTAAATATCCTAACATCCCCCCTTAAGAACAACTTGGGATAGGATTGAAGGATTTATGAAAGTGACACTATTAGGAGAAGGAAGGAGGCATTAGAGCCTATACCCCCTTAAGGACACATTCTTGAACTCCTAACATAGACCGAAGTTTAGAAAACTTCGCTTCTATAAGAGACTTGGTGAAGATGTCTGCAACTTGATCATCTGTAGGAAAATAGAGCACTTCAATAACACGATCATGAACAAGATTTTTGATGAAGTCCATGTGTAGCTCAATGTGTTTGCTGCACTGATGTAGAACTAGATCTTTGGCAAGCTTGATGGCACTTTTATTATCGCACCAAAGTGGAGTAGGCTGCTGCTGCTCGAATCCAAACTCTGAAAGGATCTGTCGAAGCCATAAAGATTCCTGACTGGCATTAACTGCGGCTCGATATTCTACTTCTACTGAAGAAAGAGAAAGATCTGGTTGTTTCTTACAAGCCCAAGTGATAGGTCCAGATCCCATACTGAAAACATAGCCTGTAGTATACTTCCGATCATGAGGATCACTGGCCCAATCTGAATCAGTGAAACCAACCAACAAAGGTTTCCCCCCTATACTATAATGAATCCCAAACTGAATTTTACCTCAAATATATCGAAGTATTATTTTTAGTGCTTTCCAGTGACTTTCATGAGGAGTTTGCATATAACAGGAAACACGACCAATGGAAAAGGAAAGGTCAGGATGGGAATGAGTCAAGTATAAAAGACTACCAACAAGATGACGATACAAGGTGGCATCTACTTCAGGGGAAGTACAAGTGTTAGAAATTTTGACTCCAGACTGGAAGGGAGAAGGGGCTGGTTTACAATCTTCCATGTGGAAGTGACAAGAAGGTCACAAGCATACTTAGACTAGGAAATAAAGATTCCTTCTTTGGTTTGCAAGACTTGGAGACCAAGAAAATAATGCAAATGTCCTAAGTTTGACATTTCAAAATTTTTCTTAAGACTGGATTTCACATGGGTTATAAGGTTAGGGTCACTACCAATAAGGATAAGATCATCAACATAAAGAACAAGTATGATGAGATGGTTTCCTACTTTCTTGGTATAGACATTGGGGTCAGAATGGCATCTAGAAAAACCAGTGTCAAGGAGAAAGCTATCCATTTTGGCATACCAAGCTCTAGGAGCTTGCTTAAGGCCATATAAGGATTTCTTAAGGAGACAAACAAGGCTAGAGTTATTCTAAACATATCCAGGAGGTTGTTCCATGTGAATTTCCTCATGTAAATCACCATGTAAGAAGGAAGACTTGACATCCATTTGATGGACTTCCCAGTTATGTAAGGATGCAAGGGAAAGAACAAGGCGGATGGAGTTCATTTTTGCTAAAGGGGAAAAGGTTTCATTGTAGTCAATCCCTTAAACTTGGGAAAAAACTTTGGCAACTAACCTTGCCTTAAGTCTTTCAACACTTCCATCTGATGCATACTTAGTTCTGTAGACCCATTTACATCTGACAAGTTTTCTTCCTTTTGGAAGAGGACCAAGATCCCAAGTATCATTCGCCATTAAGGAACAATATTCTTCATCCATAGCTGCATCCCAATTTGGATTTCCTGAAGCTTCTGCAAAAGTTTCTGGATCATGATTCTCAAAAACTTGAGCCAAAATAGAAGAGGCTCGTTGAAACTGAGAACGTGTTTGACGTTGATCTCTAGGATCACCGACAAGATCACCAGCTGCTTTATATGTTGAACGGACCCATTGAGGAAGTATTGGTGCTGGTGCAATTGGAGAAACATGAGCAGGCGGAGGTGGATTTTCATTCTCACTATCATAATCAGAAACTGAAGTTGGAAACTTATCAAGGAAGGTGGAAGAAGAAGAACAAGAAGGCACACTCGCCGAATCAGGCTCGCAGGCCAAAGATGGCACACCCGCCAAGTTAGGCTCGTAGGCCAAGATATTTTCATCAAATTTAACATCTCTTCTAATGATTATATCATGAGAATGTGGCTAAAGAAGTCTATAACCTTTTACATCTTCAGAATATCCAACAAATATGCACTTTTCACTTTTAGGCTGCAATGCTTTCCATTTTTCATCCGGAATGTGAGCCCATGCTTCACAACCAAACACACGAAAGTGACTTACATTTGGTTTAATTTTACTCCATGCTTCTTCCAGTGTTATACCCTGCAAAACTTTAGTGGGTGTGCGATTAACTATGTAATTTGCACAATTTATGGCCTCAGCCCAATATTGAAGACTTAGTTCCTTAGATTGGATCATACAATTAGCCATTTCTTTTAATGTGCGGTTCTTCCTTTTAACTACACCATTTTGTTGTGGTGTATATGGAACAGTGTGCTGTTGTTGGATTCCTTGTTCAGTGCAAAAATTAGTGAACTTGTTGTTAACATATTCTCCTCCATTGTCAGATCTTAACTTAAGAATTTGATGACCAGATTGTTTTTCAACAAGAGCCTTGTAGGCTAAGAACATGTTAAATACTTCGCTCTTAAGTTTTAGGAAGTAAACCCAAGTGCGTCTAGAGTAGTCATCAATGAAAGTTAAGAAATATTTGAAACCAAAAAAGGAAGTAGATGGAAGAGGGCCACACAAGTCACTATGCACAAGCTCCAAGGGAACCGAGGCGTGCCAAGAAGCACATTTGTCAAAACCATCCCGATGATGTTTTTCGAGTACACAACCGGAACAAACACCATCCTTGCAAGATACTAGCGAAATTTAGTCACCATATTTTCTTTACATAGTTGTTGCAATGAGCGATAATTTAAGTGACCAAATTGCTCATGCCAAAGTTTGCTCAAGTTATCACTATGAGCAACAAAAATTGAAAAAGGTGATGACCTAAAGTTGTTAAATTTGTATAAACTGGTAATATCATCAACAGTTCCAGTATCAAGGATATTTTGAGGATTTTTAAAATCCTTGATTACAACTTGGTGAGGTGTAAATGTCACAGTTTCACCTTCACCTAAATGAGTAATTTGATAGACTGATAACAAATTGCGAGAAATTTTTGGAACACATAGTACATCATTGAAATGCCCATTTTCTACTGGAACTGTTTCATATCCTACAACACTCAGAGATCTATCATCACCAACAAATATTTGTTTGGTGTTACATTCATGCATAGTAGAAAATATGGCTTTATCCTTATCCATATGATAAGATGCTCCAAAATCAATGATCCATTCAATTGAAGTAGAAGAAGAAGATGCAGTATAAGAGTAACCAGAAGCACAAAGTGCATGTCCATGAGAGGTAGATTCTGAAGACGAATCTAAGCCGATGTGGTGCTTCTTCATTGCTGTTTCCAAGGCTGCCATCTTCTTAAAACATTTAGATTCATCATGATTATCTTTCCCACAAAAATTGCAATGACGCTCAGTCTTCTTTCCTTTTTGCTTGGATCCTTTGTCATTTTTTAAAGAAGGAGCTGACTGAGAGGGTTTGGGACCTTTGTTATTTTGCTTATTATTGCTAAAATTCTATTTCTTGGGAGGCTTGGACTTTTCTTTCTGTTGGGACAATAAGGCTTTCCCAGATGTATCTGCATTGTTAATTATTCCAAGATGAATGAGCTTATCTTTCTCTCTAATTAAGGAATCACAAAAGGATTCAAGGCTAGGCTCTTGATAGCTAGCTGCAGTCAATGATTCTTTCATGGAGTAGAATGTAGATACAAAAATAGAATATGCAGGTCCAAGTTTGGAAAGAATATGATAAATACATTGTTTGTCTTCTTTCTTAAGCTTGCATTCTACACATAAGAGTCTAAGAGTTTTATACTTAGATAAATAGTCTTGAATGCATGAAAAATCATTTGGATTCAAGGAAAACAATTCATTCTCAAGTTGATGACCCTGAATTTCATTGTGTTTACCAAACACAGATTCCAACTTTTCCCAAGCTTTATTAGGTTCATCAATGCCAGATATGTGGAATCGCAAATCAGTAGAGATTGACATCCCAATCAATCCACGAGTTTCATCACATATATTTTCCCATTTAATTTTCTTATCATCATCAGTGGGTTCTGTTTCTTTCCCTGAGGTTATCCTGAAAAGTCCCCTACTTCGTAGAACATCCTCCATACGAGATTTCCATGAGAAATAGTTAGAACTTGTAAGTATAATATCACAAGGGGTGGCCATACTGTAAAATAATGGCTGAAAGAATATAAACTAACTGTCTGGATGCAAAGAGCTTGAAAAATATGCAGTTTTAAAAAAAAACGGCACTTAAAACAGATTCTAGATGATGAAGTTATGCTTGATCAAAGAAAATGTTGAAGATGTCCCCAATAGTGACGTGGTAGATATTAACTTGACCAACTAAAAAAAGAAGGCCCCTCTTCCCAAAATCAACCTTTGACAATCACTTTTACAATAAAGTTGCTTTGAAGTGAATCACTTTAGTAGAATAAGTGATATTCACTTTTTACAATAATGTGACTTTTAAATAGTGCGGCAATAAATTAAAAGACTTAAGTGACTCACTTTTATTTAATTTAATTTATGTGAGATGCACTTTTACAATAAAGTAACTTGAAAATAGAAATTGCATGCACTAAAGAGTAGCTTGATAAGACTTGAACTCAAGACTTATCAAGGTGTAAAGCAACTTTGGACCAAGTGAGCTAAGTTTAAAAGGTACATAAAACTATGGAAAGAGGAAGGGGGATTTTTTATTTTTTTTAGCTTACCTGGAAAGTCTACGTTTTCAAGTTTTCTTGCTATTTCTGATTTGTTATGATCGCACAAGGTGCACAGGAAAGAGCATATGTAGCCGAGAATATAAGAAAAAAACTTTCTCTTACTGTTTCTGATTCGCCACGATCGCGAAAGGTGCACGGCAAAGAGTATACGCAGTCAGGGAAAATAACAGTCTGAGACTAAAATAAAAAATATCTACTAATAAACTGATAAAATATGAGAGATTAAAAAAAAAACAAATCCGTCACTATAACATTATACCTTCAAATTTGCCGAAATGGGTGTTTCTAGAGCAAACGAAAATGGTTTTCGGTGAAATGAAAACTATTTTCCAATAGAAATGGCACTTCGGACACAATGGAACAGCTCCCATAGGCCACAAATGCACAAAAAATCCAAAACCAAAATCGCTTTCAAAGTTTCAGCAACACCGGTTCCAGATCTTGATCAAAACCGAAAGAGGCTGTTCATAAAAGCTCTGATACCATGTTCGGGTACACAGGGTACTCCCAAAAGATCAAACACCTTCAGATACCGCTTCACACAAATAGATCACAGATCAACACACCGATTTTTGTCACGTGGTTAAAACCCTCGAGAGGGAAACAGTCCACGGCCCCAGCCAAATAGCTACTTGGAGCAATTTCTTATGCAAAAGAAAGAAAGTTACATGAGCTTCTCATAATCGATCAACTAGCCAAGGACCCTCTATGCTCTTTAAATAGAGATCATAGACCAATCGGGTGTTAAGCCATGGATCAATGGTAGGTATGATCTAAGAGAAGTTGAACCATTAGATCACTCTATGTCTAGAACATATCGTGACCGTCGGATTAGAATATTTACAAATGCATACTAATGCATACTAAAGAAACACACTTTTACCTAACAGATATATTACACAAGTTGATATTAACTAACTCCTAAGTGTCTAAATATCTTAACATACAACCAGCATGAAAAATGGTTGGCTTTGTAGAACTTCCTATGATGAGAAGAATCAAGGGATAACACCCATAATGATGATCCAGCAGAGATGTTCTAGAACTAGAGATGATCCAGATCGAGTGATGATCCAGATCCAGTGATGATGATCCATATCCAGTGATGATTTAGATCCAGATGAAGATGACTTGAAGATGAAGATGATGTGAATATGACGAGGACTCGATGATGATCCATATGATATAGAGAAGAAGACTTGTGCTGATAAATTGTGTCGAGAGAATACGTTCCTAGTTAAGAGGGAGTGTTAATGTAATTGTAACTTCGGAATGTATTCACTTGTATTTCTTATGTATTGTACCCTGATGTTTATTTTGGGAAGTGTTTTTAATGTAATAGAGTCATGTCATGCCCCGATGATCTGATCGAGAGTTTCTATAATGTAAACAAGTCATGTCAAGTCAATGTGGGTAACTCTCGTATTGTTCAAGGGTTAAGGTACCAGCAGTTTCGGGGCCCTAGGGTTGTTAGGCTCACCTAGTGAAGTCGACCCTAGTGAGTCATTTTCAAGTTGGGAATTAGTATAAATAGAGAGTGAGTCTCTCTATTTATCACACACTCACTCACACTCAGTTGTAGCGCATAGCTGAGGAAGAAGAAGTTGCTGGGGTTAAAAAGAAAGAGGCTACTACTGTTGGGAGATCATCTTACTATTTTGGGTTTTACTTTTGGTGCCTATTCTAACTTTGAGGAGGTTGCAAGGTTTTCTCCATTTATGGTTTCCCCGAGGAAAAACATTGTGTTCATTGTCTCTTGTGTTTGATTGCTATGCTTGTTATTCTCTCAGTTAAAGATCCTAATATAATGCTAGCTTAATGTTAAAAATATAACAAGATTCCCCTCTTTCTATTATGCTTTCTAAAAGATAGCGATCTTATTAGAAAGAAAGATACTCAAAATCACTTTGAAAGTACCTTTGGGTTAGCCTACTTTAAATAAAAAAAATTAAGCTAAAACTAGTTAAAATGGCAAAAAAGGAACCAAGGAAAGCAAGCTTTTTTTGGGATCTTGGCCTACTGTTTGGGAAGCCAATGAGATGTGCACTAATTGCTAGATTTTGTCTTTTAAATAGAAACATAAATATAATGCATGCAAACTATGGATTCTCTTTAAATTTCCATGCAAAATGGACGATTTCCCTAAACTAGATCTAGAATGCTTAATGAAACTTTTTAGGAAAGAGATCTAGATTATGAGCCTTGAAATGATAGATCTATGTAAGTTTTACTTTAAGATGATAGATTTGAATAATGACAAAGCTTGTAAACAAAGTAACTAGTTAAAATTTGGATTTTTAGGAGGAAGAGAGAGAAAGAGTGCTGGAAGCCTTGAAGATCAACCATGGAGCTCTCTGGTGGAATGTCGAGGGACTATGCCTTTGAGAATTTTTTGGGAGAAAGTGAGGAAGCAAACTAGATTAGCACCATCTCAAAGCTAGGAACCTGTAACTTAATCCAAAGGCTTTCCAAAAAGATTATGAGATCCAATTAGTACATAAACAGAGATAATAGAATAGCATGCATATAAACTTATAAAACATGTTGAATCTAGATCTCTAAACACGCATAAAAAGGAAAGAGATAGACAATAAAATTATTAACAAACTAATTTCCTATCAAGATCATAATAAAATTACTATTAATCTTTTAGCAATGGATCCACAAAAAATAAGAAAGTTATGAACATAGATACAGGTTACCTTAGTAAAACATGGCAATGCTCATCTACACACAAAATAACATGACACCATCTTGCCTCCAAAGCTTTTCTTTATTTCAAATGAAAAATAGCAATAGTAAAATAGCTAAAGCACCTCAATCCCAGTTCTAACTAGCTTGAAAGAGGTAATCTGTGCTTTATTTATATCAAAAACAAGAAATCTAGCCAAGGGGGGGTGCAATTCCCAAAGAGAGAGAGACTGTAGCTGCATGTGGAGTCAATATAGGCTTGATTTGTGTCTAATTGAGCATGATCTGAGTCTCACTGAGTGGAACTATCAATCAGAGAGCCGATCTGACTGATACCTCAACCTGCTAACTGAAGCATCCACCAAAATTCATTCAGGTGATCCCACACATGTGGAGGAGAGCGAGAGGGTGTAATTACCTAGATTACATGCAACAATTTACTCTTTGTTTATCCCAAATTAGCTCCTTCTATCAAGGAATGGTTAGATCCAGTCAATCCAAAGCCGATGAGACTGATTTCAGTCAAATCAGAGCAAATACCAATGATTTAGGATTTGGGGTTTTCTCCATTATTTAATTAATTTATCAATTAAAACAATCAATATTTGATTTTTTGGGATTTTTGACCTGAGTGATGGAAAAATCACTCAAAACTTAGAAAAAGTGGGTTTATGGGTTTACATGGTGCTCTTAGCTTGAAAATGAGGACCCCCATGACTAAAACTGATTTCTGAGCCCACTTTTATAATTACAAAACCAAATTTTCCAATTAGACTATTAAAAAATAGCCTAAGTTTTGTGGCCCAAATTCAAATTAAGAAAACTTAAAAAATTAAAAACCTAGGGGGACTTAGACATGTTCATATGACTCGACCATAATGCCTAGCATGTTTATACATTGACACATAGACTCTAATAACCTCAATAGGCCTAAACGCCAAGTCATCCACCCCAACTTTGGAGGTATTGAGTGAAAAACTCAGAAATTATCAGTCGTTTATTCAACAACCAATAATAACCAAGGAAAAAAACACCCTGGGTAGATCGGATTGAGAAATAAAGTCTAAGAGACCAAGTCTTTTACATAAACTATCATGTTAGAAATTTTTATTACAAATCCCCCATGGGGTATGAACATGTGATATAGTACAACAAGCACTTCCCATAAGCAAATTTGAAGGTCTTCTGAAGTCCAAACAAATCGTCTTTGTCCGGTTCACCAGGCTCACTTGATAAAAACTACTAAGTACAACTTAGGTGGTAACATCTGGCTCCAATTGCGAGATGTGTGCTCGATCTGGTCATAGGGCAAGGACAGGATACGAGAACACCAGAATCTCTGGTTTATACACCCTGTAAAAACATCTCAACTTGACAAGAAAACCTTAGTAGCACAAGCTTTATAAAAAACCAAATGAACCATTAAACTGATTTATTTAAAATAAATGTAACTAACTAATGAATTTATTTTATTTTATTATAGCTAAGTACATATAATAAATGCAGGAAGTAAATGCTCTCTTTTAAGGAGGTTATTTTCCTACTCTAAGCATGACATAAAAAAGGTTAGGTGTAATAAAAAATCCAATGTAACCACCTAAGCATTTTATTAACATAAGAAAAATTTGCCTTATCTTTGATTACCAGCCAAAGTAAGGATACTTTATTTAGAAAATGAAAACCTACGTGATGATCCATAATGGGCGGGTTGGATGGGAGATCATAAGAATATAATAATTCATCAAATTGCTTCCCAAATTGGTATGCACATGTACATGCTACTTCTATCCATGACTGGATAGGACTGATATACCAATCGGCAAGATGAGGCAAATTGACTACATCATCATACTGATCATCAGGGCTTATCAAATGATAACTCATTGCATAAGCCCCAAGCTGCTCCAAATTATAAGGAACATCTACGTGTGAAGAAGATGGATGAGACTGATATTCGATTGACTGCATCACATCTAACTTTTCACAACACTGCTTCTCAATGTATTCATTACTGTTGACTTTGTGTGGGTCTGCATGATACTCTTAATGATCATGTGAAAATTTTGAATGCTCATCTTTCATACTAATATTTTCCCAAGTATCCACACTTCCCTCTATGGACGTATCGTAGATTGGACTTCCACAAATTTTTGAAAAGACACTCCCTTGCCGGACACATCATGGATGGGATTATCAATAATATTTTCACAAGTTGGATTATCTATGAAATTCCAATAGTCATCACTCCCATCCATGTCATATGTGAGAGAGTCTTCCTTGCTGGTATCACATTCTGAGATATAACTACCTGTTAGACTTTTATCATTAAATCTAGCATTATGATCTTAGATTCTTTAACTGAGAGAATACCATGCACAACAATAAAGCACAAGAGACAAGAGAGACAAATAATTTTTCTCAGGGAAACCATAAAGGAGAAAACCCCACAATTTCCTCAAAGATAGAATCAACACCAAAAGTAAAACCTGAAAACATAAAGATGATCTCCTGACAGCAGCAGTCTCTCTCTTGTCCCAGCAACTTCTTCTCTCACTCATGCACCCCAATCAGTGAGTGTGTTTGTGATAAATAGAGAGTCTCACTCTCTATTTATATTCTTTCATTCACTTGAAATCCACTCCAATATGTCATCCTCACTTAAAAATTACTTACTAGAACCGATATGTCTAGGAGTGTCTAATAACCCTAGTGCCCCACAACTTGTGGGGACTTTGCCTCCTCTGACCAACAGGGAGGGTTACCCTTAACACAACGGTGGGGACTATTGCCTCGACTTACAATGACTCACCTAGGGTGGACTTCTCTAGGATAGTCTAATAACCATAGGGCTCCACAACTGTGGGGTCTTTAACCCTTGACCAATAGGAGGGTTACCCACAATGACTTGACATGACTTGTTTACATTATAGAACCTTCCGATAGGAACATCGGAGTATGACATGACTCAAGTACATTACAGAAACATCCCAGAATAAACATCGGACTACAATACATAAGATATATAGATGAATACATTCCGAAGTTACAAATACATTAACACTCCCTCTTAACTAGGAAGGTATTCTCTCGACACAATTTGTCAGCACTGGTGTTCTTCTCTGGATCATCCCATCATCTACATCTTCAAGTCATATTTATCTTCAGGTCATCTTTATCTTGATCTGGATCATCGCTCGATTTGGATCATCATCACTTGATCTGGATCATCACTGGTAGATTTGAATCATCACTTGATCTGGATCATCACTGTTGGATCATCATCACTAGATCTAGATCATCACTCAATCTAGGTCATAATCACTGGATCTAGATCATCACTCGATATGGATCATCACTACTGGATCTAGATCATCACTCGATTTAGATCACCTCAGGGACATCATCAGTAGATCTGTATCATCACTTGATCTGGATCATCACTGCTGAATCTGGATCATCATCACTAGATCTAGAGCATCACTCCATCTGGATCATCACTGGGTCAACATCATAGGTGCTATCTCATGATTCTTCTCGTCATATAAAGTTCTACAAAGCTAGCCCTTTTCCATGCTAGTTGTAGTCCTACCTCCTTGTAGGTCTTTGGTAGCCCTTATATTTGACCCTAATTCAGAATGGCCAGCACTCACATTTGACCTTGACTCGTTAGAAAGGCACGGCACTTACATCTAAACTTGACTCGTCAGAAAGTTACTCAATCCTAGATTGAGAGTTTCTAGTAACTGATCAGGTGCCTCCATTCAGAGAATGGTAGTAGCCCTTACATATGACCCTAAGTAAGAATGGCTAGCACTCACATATGAACTTAACTCATCATAAAGGTGATAGCCCTTACATCTGACCCTAAGTCAGAATGACCGGCATTCACATCCGACATGGAAGGAAACAATCCTCTCACCATGACAAAATGGCGGTAACCTTTACATATGATCATGTAGGAACCAATCCTACAGTCACATCAAAATGGTCGACACTCACATCTAACCTTGACTCGTTAGAAAGGCGGTAGCCCTTACATCTGATCATGTAGGAACTAATCCTATAGTCACATCAGAAAGCCTAGCACTCACATCTGACATGGAAGGAAGCAATCCTCTCACCATGACAGAATGGTAACAAACCTTATATCTGATCAAGTGGGAACACATCCCTCAATCACATCAAAATGGCCATGTGCTCACATCTGATCATGTAAAACTACATCTTACAATCATATCAGAAAGGCCCTCACTCCTAGGCCAATTATTCCTGGTGACTGACCAGGCACCTCCATTCCAAGAATGGCAATAGCCCTTATATCTGATCATGTAGGAACCAATCCTACAGTCATATCAAAATGGATCAGCACTCATATCTAACATGGAAGGAACCTATCCTCTCACCATGATAGAATGGCTCAGCCCTTACATCTGACCTACTTGTCATAATGGCTTATAGACTCATCATTTCCCCTTGGAAGGGACCTTGATCTGGAGAACACCAAGCTTCTCCCTGAAGTACTCAAACTTCACTCTGGCCAATGGCTTCATCAACACATCGGCTATCTATTTGTTTGTCGCAACATACTAGAGCTTCACTGCTCCCCTATGCACCATATCCCTCATATATTGATACTTGATCTTGATATGCATTGACTTGTCATGGAACACTGGGTTCTTTGACAACTTCACACAACTTTGGTTGTCACAATGTATACAAGTAGCATCCATCTGGAGATCAAATGAGTCAGATAGCAGCTTCCTCATCCATACTGCCTCACAACTAGCTGCGACATACTCTGCTTCAGCTGTACTCAGTGCCACATAGGATTGCTTCCTGCTAAACCAAGAGATCACACCTGATCCCATACTGAAACAACATCCTGAAGTGCTCTTCCTATCAATGGAAATGCCTTCCCAATCTAAATTAACATAACGCTCTAGGTTAATCTTCTCATTCAAATCATACTTGAGCCCATAATCAACTGTACCCCTCAGGTACCTCAGATTATGCTTTGCAGTAATCAAGTGAACATGTCTTTGATCTGTCAAGAACTGACTCAAGGTGTTCATAGCAAAGCAAATATTTGGTCCCGTATTTGTCAGGTACATCAAGGAATAAATCATCTAAGGATACATCATGGCATCAATCATCTCTGATGAATAATCACTCAATAGCTTCATATTCGATGCCATAGGTGTGGTCCTGGCCTTGCAGTCCATCCTCCTAAACTTCTTCAGGATTTCTACTACATACTTTGCTTGTTCGAGGAATATTCCATCCACATTCTACCACACCTCCATGCCTAGAAAATAGTGCATCGACACATAACAGGAGCATCACTGGTCTTTCACCTTCAACCTTGAAGCAAAGGTTGGAATCCACTTTACTCTTAGTAAATCCTAGAGTCATTAGTAATCTATCCATCATCTCATACCATGTCGAACCTTAGGATCTTCTGTAGTCACTCCCTCTGAAGTGGAGCATCATACTCCCTCTATATTCCGTACTCTATGCACTGAAACATTCTATACTGGAGTGACAAGTAGCTTCCTATGCTACTAATATTCTATGTATCCATCTAGTGTATAGACTTTAATCTTCAACCTCATAGCAAAGGTTAAGATCTTCATCAAGCTCATCATGTATGTGTTTCAAATCCCACTCGCTACAAATGTCTCTTTATAGTCTATGCCTTCTTTTTGTGAGAAGCCTTGTGCTATGAATCTTGCCTTGTATCCCATGATATTTCCATCTACTACATGATGGAACTACAAACTTTCCTTCATGTATCGATATTGCATCCTAGAAATCATTCTTCTTGAACTAGTCTTTCCTTTCTTCTTTGTTACTTCTTCATAGCTGGAAGGTTCTACATCAATGATGTCATTGCATTCATCATATTATCCTTCATCTTGAACTGTCATCACTTGTTCTTTGAAACAAGTCTCATCCTTCTTTCCTTGTAGGTTATTATGTATGCGATCTTTCCTACAAGTCAAATGCATTTGTATGGTTAGAAACATTTCATAAGGAATATTCTTACTGGCGAATTCTTAAGCATAAATACATTATCATGCAACTACTTTAGCCAATACAACATTCATCCATATCTCATAGAAACTTTCTAGATGCCTTCCATCTCTACCAAGACAACATTGAGATTGTGCACTAATCCAATATGTCAACAAATAGGTTTCATTCTAGATAAGTAGCAATGGAGAGTTGTATAGCACCATGAGCTACTTACCCATCACATGCATATTAGCAGTATACTATTATTAATGCAAAAATTCTATCATGCATAAACATTAACTGAATATAAACAAATGCTTAACAAAACAATATCATGAAATGACAATTGAATACTTATCTTTATTTGTTTCATGGGTAGACTCCTTGAGCCTTCAGCTTCATAGTCTTCTTCATTCATAATAGCATCATTTCTTATCCAAATGCTAAGGTGGATAAGAGGTTCTTCAAGAGCTGAGTTCTTCATATTCCTCATCGCTTGAGGGATCTTCTTTGGATGGTGAGAGCTTGATCTTCAGTTGCTCCCATCTTCTTTTATCTTATTATTAGTTGAGCTTCTTCTTTTGTGTGCTCTTCCTGGAGTCTGCTAAAAGTAATCACTTCCTTTTGGCACACATTCCTTGCATGAATGAATCCCATGATCCTAGGAGGCCATTCAAGGTGGCTATCATCACTTCTACATTCTCCACTTTTTCTTCTACTGTTACAAGTTGTTCTTTGATTTGAGATACCCTTGTGAAGTATGATTGTATGGTCTCTGCATTCTGGATCTTCACATTCTTCAATTAGTTTCTTAAGGCCATATTCTGATTTTTGTTCTTCCCTTCAAATATCTTGGTCAAGGAATCAAACATCTTTGATGTATTTAGGGAAGACACCTATGGTACAAGTTGATTCATGATTGAATCAACAATTATCTTCTTGGCCTTGACCAAGTTCTTCTTGTGTAAGGCTTTGAGCCTCATCTCCCTTTGGAACTGGAATGTCTCTACTCATGTAGGTGTTCAATTCATTTTCTTCAGAGAGATCATATACTTTCATTCTTGGAATTTTTCAACTTCACCAATCTTATCATCAAGCGGATGTGATAGATCATTTTGAAATGAGAACCTCAAATGAAAATAACAAAAATTTAGATCTTACCGATTTGAGGTGTCTGTCATGGTTCTGGAGCTGGCTGATCTAGGGTTTGTTAAAGAAGCCCTAATTTTAAAAACTTGGAATGTTTTAGATATGATTTGATAGAAATATAGATCTCTTCAATTTGAGTTGTCCAATGTACTCCTTTTCTGAAAACAGTGGAGGGAAGCTCCAGGAACAGGAAGCCCTAGTTTTTCAATTTCTTCTGCAGAAATGACTGTTACTGTTTATGTGGTATCTCTTCAATTAATTCTCCTCTATGTATGAAAATTTGTACCAAGGTATCCTCGAATGCCCCTATGCCAAAACCATAGTTTTCATTAGAATTGGTTTCACCAATTGGGACTTACGATCATTTTCCCAAGGTGACCTATTTCAGGACTGTTCAAAACAAAGAAGTTGTACGTACTAACACGTGTTACTGTTTCATTTTATGGATCTAAAACTTGTATCACAGAAATTATAGTCCATGTGATTTCTGGAACATCTTCATAAATTTCATTTTGACCTTTGTAGCCCAAGATATATCAATTCTCCCTAGGTTTCCTATTTAGGGATGAATCTTGGAAGAGGCTAGAACCCTAATTTGGAGGGATCATATCTCCTATAATATAGTGAATATGAGGCTGAATTTTGGCAAGAGTGTAAATCAGGATTTTATTTTTGGCCTGTGAAAGTTCATCACCTGAGCATTCTCCAATCCCCAGATATACCAAATTTACCAACACTTATCAATTTTAGTATTTAGGGTTTTTCCAGCTCGAGGTCAAACTAGGGTTTGAATTTCCCGTAGTTTCACCCAAACAGAAATATTAACCAAGGTCTCTAAACTTCAATTTTCATGAAGAGAACAATCCTATGCTGGGCTCACTCAAAAATTCCTCTTCTGTAGAAAGCCCTAATTTTTGGCACCAAAAATTGAAAATTCTTAGAATTGAATTTCGGTTCGATAGAAAGATGCGCCCTTCAATGGAGAGTCAACCTAGCATACTTTTACTGATGGATTGTTGAGAGAGAACAAAAAAGTAAGAAGCCCTAGCCTCTACAGCTGCACAATGTCTTCTTCTCAGGTTAGCTCTGATACCATGTTAGATTTTTATCATTCAAGCTAGCATTATGATCTTAGGATCTTTAATTGTGAGAATAACATGCACTATAATAAAACACAAGAGACAAGAGACAGAAAGAATTTTCCTTGAGGAAACCATAAAGGAGAAAACCCTGCAACTTCCTCAGAGATAGAATCAGCACCAAAAGTAAAACCCGAAAACATAAACATGATCTCGTGACAGTAGCAGTCTCTCTCTTGTCCTAGCAAATTTTCCTCTCACTCATGCACCCTAATGAGTGAGTGTGTGTGTGTTAAATAGAGAGGCTCACTTACCAATTACTTCCCAATTACTTACTAGAGCCGACATCTCTAGGAGTTTCTAATAACCCTAGTTCCCCACAACTTGTGGGGACTTTTCCTTCTTCGACCAAGAAGGAGGGTTACCCTTAACACAATGGTGGGGACTATTGCCCCGACTTACAATGACTCACATAGGGTCGAATTCTCTAGGATAGTCTAATAACCCTAGGGCCCCACAACTGTGGGGACTTTAACCCTTGACCAATAGGAGGGTTACCCACAATGACTTGACATGACTTGTTTACATTATAGAACCTATCGATAGGAACATCGGGGCATGACATGACTGAAGTACATTACAGACACATCCCGAAATAAACATCAGGGTACAATACTAGTAAGATATATGGATGAATATATTTCAAAGTTACAAATACATTAACACTACCCTCCTGTTCATAATAATCACCCTTCAAAGTTTTGGTTGCAAAGATATTATGAGAATTTAAACTTTCCAAAACTTCATCCCTAAGTGATGAACATAGAGGAGTGTCATCATACACATCATAAACTTCTTCATAAGTGTCGAGTCACCAGATGAAAATTAAATATCTACTCTAAGCATTCATCAAACAAAGCAAAAACCAAAAGGAAGAAAACAAAAGTCGTACTCCAAGAATAAAACGATTTATCCCCGGCAATAGCGCCAAAAAGTGTTGCCTCCTTTCACATACCTGGGGGGAATGTGGCAGAAATATTCAAGCCACTCGATGTGTCCTTGGGGGCAAGTTTCGAGTCAAGGCTGTCACCTTGTTCTTGACTCCTCCATTTAGGCTCAACTCCTAATGAAGCCAAGGAGGGTATACCCTATTAAGTTACTAAGGAAAATTGTTTAGTATGGTAATGTTAAACTGAATGATTTACTTAGGTGTTTGAAAATTAACCATAAAAAACCATAGATAACAAGATAAAACATGATCACACGAAAGCACAATCATGAGACACAATATATATATATATATATATATATAGAAAGAAAGTAGCCAATACCTTAAAATGGAGTCATGAAATAATCAATGTACTTGCATGTGCTTGGAGTGAATGTTTTGTGATTGCCTCTTCGTACATTTTAAGTTAATGTGAAATATGAGTTGATTAAAATTAGGTGAAGGGGGGACTCTAGATATACTCGAGGGGTACTTGGAGTATGTCCAAAAAATAAAGCTTCACGGATACCCGCAAGGAATGTGTGGGCTGAATGGATTCTTTGAGACTGTGTTCATAATACCGCAAAGGTGTAATAGTGGTTGATGCCTCGAGGTCACTTATCAGGAGTTACCACTTCCTTTGGGTATTTTTCCACCATTACAGTTTGATCGAGGCATTGGATTTTCGCCTGATGGTGCTTAATTGGGGAAGGTGGCAACTAATTAATCTAGTCACTCATGTTTCTTTTGATGCAGCTTGACTGATTGGATGAACTGCATCCAAGTGCAGAGCATACACACCAGAGTCTTGTCAATTTTAGTGAATTTTAAAGGATGTGTTTTCTTAGAAAGAAAAACCCTCCAAGAACCTCTTTCGGTCCAAGTGGAACTAAATCAGGGAATCAAGTAGGGGGTTGATTTTAGAACAATTGTTTACAAAAATTAATTATAAACAACAAAATAAAAGAAGCAAACCACAGGTTTTCTAATTATTCCTACCACGCATCTCTTTCCCCTTGCAGTTCAATCGGGAAGTCATGGGTAAGTATTCGAGTTACTTTGATACTGTAATATGGAATATATAATAAAGAAATCAAATCATGTTATTTTGCATGAATGAAACTAATCTAGAGTGAACAAAAATAAGACAATGCAAAAACGACAAAAAGGCGCGAATCCCCCAACGGGGGATGGGGAATGGGCTCGAAAGAGCCTATTCGGAGAAGATTTTTATTATTTTCTATTAAAATATAAGAAAAATTATTTGAATCCTCTTGGTTCTTATATAGGATAAAACCAATATTTTATAAATTTTTTGAAATTAAAATTACAGTCAAAAGGGAGACCCCTGGGGGATTCAGATGATGCAAAGGCCACTTTCGAACATAAGATTCTCCTCTTTCTGTTATGGATTCTAAAATAAAGTGAGATTATTAGAATGAAAGATGTTCAAAAGCACTATGAAAGTACCTTTGGGTCATCCTACTTTAAAGAAAAAAAACTACATTAAAACTAGTTAAAATGGCAAACAAATACCAAGGAAAGCAAGCTTTCCTTGGTATCTTGGCCTGTTGTTTGGGAAGCCAATGAGATGTGAAATGATTGCTGGATTTTATCTTTTAAAAACAAAAACAGAAATCTAATGCATGTAAACTATGGATTCTCTTTAAATTGCCATGTAAAACGGACGATTTCGCCAAACTAGATCTAGAATGCTTAATGAAACCTTTTAGGAAAGAGATATAGATTATGAGCCTTGAAATGATATATATATGTAAGTTTTACTTTAGTATGATAGATCTTAATAATGACAAATCTTGTAAACAAAGTAACCAGGTAAAATTTGGATTTTTAGAAGGAGGAAGAGAGAGAAAGAGTGGTGGAAGCCTTAAAGATGAATTGTGGAGCTTTCCTGTGGAATGTCGAGGGACTATGCCTTTGAGAAATTTTTGGGAGAAAGTGAGGAAGAAAACTAGATCAGTACCCTCTCCAAGCTAGGAACATGCAACTCAATCCTAATGCTTGCCAAAATGCTTGTGAGATCCGGTTAATACATAAACAGAGATATTAGAATAGCATGCATATAAACTTATAAAACATGTTGAATCTAGATCTCTAAACATGCATAAAAAAGAAAGAGATAGGGGTGAAAACGCGAATTTGGGTAACACTTCCATGAGAATTGAGTGCCTGAGCAACATAGTGGACGTTATTCGTCTGAATAACTATATTTATTTGGACGAGTAATATTTTTATTCGGCTGAATAACTATAGTTATTCGGATGATTAACTATGGTTATTTGGCCAAATAACGGATCCCTTATTCGGATAAATAATTTTCAACGGGAACCATTTAATTTGATAGAGCACATAGCCGATCGGTAATTTTAACCGGTGGTTCAATGTGTATTCGGCTGAACAATTATGGTGCATAAAAGGTCAGCTGCGGCCTCATTTTCATGGTTTTCACTTGCTGTCAATTGTTCTATTGTTCATGCCCCGCCACCCCATCATGCAAGTCCTGCCACCTCGTCATGCTTGTTCTGCCACCCCATCGTGCTTGTTCTACCACCCCGTCGTGCTTATTATTCCAACCCATCATGCTTTTTTGGCTGGTTATCTGTTATACCTATTCCACCACCCAATTTGTCGCCCATCGTCCCCATCCCTACCTCCCATTGTAGTCCTGCCTTTTTTACGTTGATGTGTAAGTCCACCACCCCTCCACCTGTCTGACACCCTGTCAACGTGGAGGTCTATTTGTGGAGGTGTGTTCATGTTCTATTCTTGGAGGGTCTGTTCGTGGCCTGTTCGTGCTTTTTTTTCTTCTTGTCAGGTATTCAGGTTTTTTTTTTCTGCAAATTTTTTTATAATTCGAACATTGAAAAAGTGATTCATGGCTTGTCATAGCCAATGGCTTAAATTTTTTTTTAGTTTATTTTTTATTTTATTTTATAGCTTTCTTTATCTTAAAGTTTACATATGTTAATTAGTAGTGTAGATTTCTTCTAATTTTAATCTTAGTTCATTGGTATTATGAGGAAGATATTCATTAATGAACTCTATCCATGGATAGAGTTGATGAACTCTATCCAAATGGGTAGAGTTGATGAACTCTGTCCACCTAGATAGAGTTCAACA
Source organism: Pseudotsuga menziesii (assembly GCA_001517045.1). Classification (NCBI taxonomy): domain Eukaryota; kingdom Viridiplantae; phylum Streptophyta; class Pinopsida; order Pinales; family Pinaceae; genus Pseudotsuga; species Pseudotsuga menziesii. The sequence continues at coordinate 127,997 of LPNX010929136.1, read as the reverse complement.
ACCTATGTAGAGTTCATCAACTTTGTCCCTGATCACTATATTTAGCATAAGGGATTTTAGTTGGTTTTATATAAATCATAAACAAAAAATATATATTATTACACTTTATTTAGCATAAGGAATTTTAGTTGTTTTTTGCTTATTAGTTACAGTTTATATTTACCATTATATTAGAATATTGTAGATTTCTTTTAATTTTAATTTTAGTTCATATGTATTATGATGAAGATATTCATTCATGAACTTGTCCATGGACAGAGTTCATTCATGAACTCTGTCAATGCAGAGTTCATCAACTCTATCCATGCAGAGTTCATCAACTCTGTCCCTGATCACTTTACTTAGCATAAGGGATTTTAGTTGTTTTTAAATAAATCATAAACAAAAAAAAATATTATTATACATAAAATACCAAATATTACCGATTACTGGTTGTTTGAACTATGTATTTTTAATATAAAATACCAAATATTACAAATAACAATTTTTATTACACTGAGGTTAGTATCATTGCCATTAATATATGTCATAAAAGAATCCCAAATAACTTGTATAATGATTATTAGTTATAGTTTATACTTACCATTATATTAAGATATTGTATTGATTGATCTGATTATTATGCCTATAAATAGCAAAAGATCAACTCTACATTCATAAAAGTAAGATCTGTTTGTGGTTAAGCTTTAACATATACAAAGGGTTATAGAAATAATATATACAAAGTAAACTATGTATACATAAGCTATAAGCTGAACTGATTACAAGTGTATTAATATGAAGTAATATGCAAATGTTGATGATTACACTTTTCATGCTATAACTTTTTGTACATTGTTGGTAGGTATTGTTCGTTTTTTCGGTGGTTGGTTTGTTTTTGCTTCCTTCGTTGATCGAGTTTATTTGTAGATATCAGTCGCAGTGTCATTTATATAGAGAAGGGTCATTTATCTTTATTTGTAGATATGGGTCGCAGAGTATTTGGAGTTATAGATATGATTGATCAAATCTATAACTCCAGTCACTCCATGATTGATATCTACACATAAAATTTAGAGGAAGCAGAAGTAGTAATGTTTTTACTTGTTTCTTCTTCAAGGTATGTACTATTACCCAAATTTATCATTCGATAGTTAATGTTTGGATATAGTACATGAACTTTGTCAATGTGGACACAGTGCATGAACTTTGTCAATGTGGACATAGTGCATGAACTCTGTCCACATGGACATAATTCATACGTTGAATTCTGTCCAAATGGACATAGTGCAACGTCTTTTTGTTTGGAATTAAATTCTGCCATTGCTTCCTATACTTTATTTTGTTATAACATGTCTTTTATTATGGTAAGTATTTATATTTCTAATAAGTGTACCTATATGTCCCATGTAGTTAATACAAAATAAATCAAATTTTTTATCTCACTACTCCAAGATTAGCTCTATAATTACCATTGCTTACTTCTTGCTTTGTTTGTATTAGGGTGCCTTACTAGATAAATATGATTAGTATAATTTTAATTGTTTTTATTTTTGAGTGCTTACATTGTAACCACATATCTCAATAATTCAAATTGGTAACAATTTTTTTTATGATTTTATGGAATGATGAAAATATTTGTAGCTATATTCATTTTAAGAACTATTAGATAATAAATTAGCTATATTCATTTTGAAAACTATCATTAGAGGAAATTTGGGGTCTAAAATGGGCCTTATAAGAAAACGTGCCAACAATAAATTTTGTGAGTTAAAATTCAAGAACCAATAGAATTTCAATAAAATGAGTCAACCATAATGGTTGAATTGACATATTTGTCATAAAAGAAAACTACTTTTTTTGTTTGTATTTTCAACATATCTCCCTGATTTTTTACACAAATTTCAGGCAGGAGAGCTCGTTGGACGCAGAATTTAATTCTGCATCCAACAAGTATCCACATTGCATACTTTTGACAGACCTCGCTACCTCAAAAACAATAAATGCCTGAAAAAATGTGATGATGACAAGAAATGCCTGAAAAAACGTGATGATGACATCATCATCATGTTTTTTTAGGCATTTCTTGTTTTTGGGGTAGTGGGGTCTGTCAAAAGTATGCAGTGTGGGTACTCATTGGATGAAGAATTAAATTATGCATCCAACGACATCTCCCGCTTAGAATTTGAGTAAAAAACGGCGAGATATGTCAAAAATATGAACAAAAAAAATAGTGTTTTCATTCTTCCTCCAAAATTAATAACTATTATTTTATTATTTTAACAATTATTTTATTATATTAACTATTATTTTATCATTTTCCTTAGGAGGCCCATTTTAGACCTCAAATTTCCTCTAATGTGGATAATATTAGGGACATCTGGGTCCTTATTAAAAACTTAGTTTTTTTAGTAGCTAGATCTTTGAAGTTGAGGAATTCACATGTAGAATTTGAATATGTTATGAGTTCATATATTAGATAATATTAGGGACATCTAGGTCCTTATTAAAAACTTAGATTTTTTAGTAGCTAGGTCTTTGAGGTTGAGGAATTAACATGTAGAGTTTGAATATGTTATGAGTTGATATTTGTGTAAACTTGTAGATATCATATCAAATGGAAATAGATAATAAATTAGCTATATTCATTTTAAGAACTATTAGATATAGATAATAAATTACCTATATTCATTTTAAGAACTATTAGATAATATTAGGGACATCTACATCCTTATTAAAATCTTAGTTTTTTTAGTAGTTAGGTCTTTGAGGCTGATTAATTAACATGTAGAATTTGAATATGTGATGAGTTGATATTTGTGTGAACTTGTAGATATCATATCAAATGGAAAGGGAGCATCCTTTGAGATAGAAGTGTAGGAGGTCATCACATTCTTCGAGAGTTGGTGTCCCAAATGAAAATAAAATATTGTCGACTTCACCTCGGGATTCAATCTTATTTTATAGTTCACATTCGTCTGATCATCGACATGGCGATAGTGATAGAGATTATTCCCTTTTATCCTCTATGGGTGAATGTGGATCTCTACCTTCTATACGGGAGACAAGCGTGGATGTAGAGCAAGGCTCACAAGAGTCTTGTCATCCTACACAGGGTGACGAAGGTCAATCTAGGATGCAATATGTCCAACTAGCTGAGGGTTGTACACCCATTTTGACCTATCCATCAGATTTACAGGAGGAACTTCCATGGGAAAGTGGTAATCAACAAACGACCCTTGAAAGTTGTAGGGCTCAGTATGACAAGCTGCAAAATGATCTTTCTAGTTTGGATCTCACTCCAGAGAACAAACAAAGTATAGAGATGGTTTTGCAATCATTACAAAAATTCATTGAGGTATATGAATATCTTGGACCAACAATAGATGGTTTTGTTGCCTTGATGCAAAGAAGAAAGGCACAGGTGATGGGTCTAGACAAGTGGGCTGTTGTGATGAAGAGAGTGACTAGAGAACATGCCAACTCATTGTTTAACTTCAAAGAGAGCCTAAAGCATAAAGCATTGAAAATGTAATATTTTAAACACCCTAAACTTGCACATTTTTTATATGATCAGTTCCTTGCAGCCTATGGTCAGTTTCCATGGAATGATGAGGTTCCTAATTATTTTGCTAGGTTTTTTTATGCTGAATTGTTTTTAGGAATGAAGCTAGACTATACTAATATTCATTCTGAGTTTTATGGAGTTTGAAATGGGAGGGTATACAATCGAAAATGTTCTCTTAGATATCCTAGTAATCTTCAGCCTCCACCTTAGATATCTTGTGCACCTAGGCTTGTGACTTACAAATCAAAGAATGGAACCCACACCACAAGTTGGGACAACTGCAAGGCATAATGTTGTTGAAGGCTTGAATTCAGCATTTATAGGAGTTGATGTTGGATTGAGTCGAGAGAGGGCTCGAGCAACTATTCGGCAAGATTTTTTTTACAAAACAAATGATGAGTTGGATTGTATGGGCATTGAATATCTAAAGGCCTATTCCAAGGTTTGTCGTGATATAGCTTCGGATAGAATATCCAATGACATGTCAAGTATAGGAGAGGTTTGCGTACTTTCAATCTATTAACTTTTATTTATTTATTTTGAATTGAACTTACATTATATCCATGTATGATAAATTATTCTTTGATGTATAGTAATAAATACATTATGTAAAGGTTTATTGGTTTCAGTTTTCTCGACTGTTAAATGAACATAATTTTAGAGTCTCCACTAGTCAAAATGCTGGAAATGTAGAAGAGCGTATTGGAGAGGTATATTTAATACTTACATATATTTGTATTTATGTTTGAAAGACATTTTATTTTTTGTTTTCAAATTTAACTATGTATGTTATTGTTAATTTGACTTATCCATGTAGGTTTCATTAGATTCAAACTTTTTAGATGATTTTCCATCTATTGTGAGCCAACGATTTTATTTTATTTTGTTTTGGTTTTAAGTTAATTGCTTAAGCTTATTTTTTTCTTTTACTATGATTTATTTATTAACAAAATTTAAATTTTAAGGAAATATAACATATTGAAATTGGCGGTGAAGATATAGATTCTCTGATGGACGTGGATATTAGCATTGAGGTAATTTTTTTCATAATTGAATTGTTCTCTGATATATAAGTTTAAATGTTAGAAATGAATGTTAAGAATGAATGTTAACATTCAGTCCTAACATATGTTTGTAGATGTGAAATATATGAATGTTAGGAATGGATGTTGAATGTTAACATTCATTCCTAACATATGTTTCTAGATGTAAAATATATGAACGTTAGGAATGGATGTTGAATGTTAGCATTCATTCCTAACATATGTTATTTGCACCTCTTTGATAGGTGCAAATATATGAATGCATGTATTATTAAATTTATGTATATTTGTAGATGTAAAATGTTTTTAGTGTTTTTTAATGTTTTTTTATGTTTGATAGGTGCAATCTAATGTTAAGAATCAATGTGGAGAATGTTAGGAATGCTAGGAAGTTTTGATAGGTGCAAATATATGAATGTATGTATTATTAGATTTATGTATGTTTGTAGATGTAAAATGTTTTTAGTGTTGAGAAGTTGAAAATTTTAGGAATGCTAGGAAGTTTTGATAGGTTCAATCTAATGTTAAGAATCAATGTGTGGGGAATGTTAGGAATCAATGTGGGGAATGTTAGAAATGAATGTTAGGAAGTTTTGATAGGTGCAAATATATGAATATATGAATGAATGTTAGGAATGAATGTTAGAAAAGGTTAGGAATGTTATGAAGTTTTGATAGGGAAAATCCAAGCCCAGGTAAAATTAGCAACTTGATTCTAAATTCTAATAAATTAAAGCTCAGTCCATGAATTTTCTAAGGTAACATTAGCAACTTGATTCTGAATTCTAATATATTTTTATTACTAAGGTAATATTAGAAACTTGATTATGAATTTTAATAAATTAAAGTTCAATGAATTCTAAGGTAACATTAAAATGAATTCTAATAATATAACATACTAAATGACTAAGTACACAATTATTCTGAATTCTAAAACATCAATCCATCTTTGAGAGTGATAGCCAATTTAACATAAAACAAGAAATGATATAGTTAAAAACATCGCAATGGAATGCTGTCCTCAATTATCCGTTCATGGTCATATTTGGACAGTTTTTGTTTTTTATTTTTTAATTTTTTTTTATGGAACCTGTACCAATTTTATTCGAGATGCACATACTAAATGACTATACTAAAAACATATAACATTGTGTTCATAATCCTGAAAGTAGACATAATTTTTAGTCATACAGGTCTGCTGCAAAAAATAGCCTTTTAAAATGATGAATCCTCTCTTGTATGTAAATCCGTTGTCATTGTAGTCCTCAAATAACTTCATTTTTCCTTCAGTGCATCACATCAAATAATATTTTACATTTTTGTTGTTGTCTAAACACCTAATACAAAATGAGAAATTAATGACTAAAAAAATGACTAAAATCCGGCTACAAATAACTATTTTTTAGTCGGCGACTAATAGTAGCTAATTTCCACTATCTTATAGCTTGACTAACTTAGTCATATTTCACTTAGTCATTAATAGCTTGAATTATTAGTCATTGATTTAGTCATTGATATGTTGATGTAATTGTAGCTTTGGAATGTATTCACTTATGTATCTTGTGTCTTGTACCTCGATGTTTATTCTGGGATGTGTCTATAATGTAATTGAGTCATGTCATTCCCCGATGTTTCGATCAAGATGATCTATAATGTAAACAAGTCATGTCAATTCATTGTGGGTAACCTTCCTATTGTCGAAGGGTTGAAGTCCCCACAGTTTCGGGGCACTAGGGTTATTAGACTCTCCTAGAGAGGTCAGCCCTAGTAGGGTTTTAGTCATGTCGAGAATTAGTATAAATAGAGAGGTGACTTCTATATTTATCGCACACTCAGTTGTAGCTCAATAGCTGAGGAAGAAGAAGACACTGAGGCTGGAAGAAAGAGGTTACTCCTATCGAGAGATCATCTTACTATTTTGGGGTTTTACTCTTGGTGCTGATTCTATCTTTGAGGAAGTTGCAGGGTTTTATCCATTTATGGTTTCCTCGAGGAAAAAAACTATGTTCATTGTCTCTTGTGTTTGATTGACGTGCTTGTTATTCTTTCAGTTAAAGATCCTAATAATGCTAGCTTAATGTTAAAAATCTAACATGGGATCAAAGCTATCCCGAGAAGAATACACTATGCAGCTATAGGAACTAGCGCTTCCTACTTTGTGGATCTTCCTTCACATATTTTCAGCAAAATAAGGTTGGATTAACTCTCCTCCTTAGGGTGCATCTTTTCATCTAAACAGAATCCAATTCTGAGGTTTTTCAGTTTTGGACCCGACACTACTACCGAAAATTAGGGATTTTCATAGAAGAGGAATTTTTCACTGAGCCGAGACCTGGATTGATATCCTCCCCAAAATCAAAGTTAGAGATCAATTTCAAAGCATTTGTTGGACAAAACTCCGGAAAATAAAAACCCTAATCTGCTCCTGAACTAGTACTGCAGGATTTTAGCTCCAAATCCAGATCCAACATCTTGACCTGGTAAGATCTAAATCTTTTGCATTTCCATTTGAGGTTCTCAGTTAATATGTCTCATCATAAAAAGCTTGATTAAAAGCTTGAGGGAGCTGATAAATTTCGAGCATGGAAGCATAGGATCTCCCTGGTCCTGGAAGAAAATGGGTTGGACTCCTACATCCATGAGGAGGTTCCAGTTCCAGAGGGAGATGAGGCAAAGGCCTTACATAAGAAGAAGTTGGTTATGGAAAAGAGAATCATTGCTGATTCTATCAAGGATCACCTCATACCACATGTGTCCTCCCTCAAGACACTTAAAGCTATGTTTGATGCCCTAACCAAATTGTTTAAAGGGAAGAACATAAACTGGAAGATGACTCTAAGAAATTAGTTGAAGAATGCAAATATATAGAATGTAGAGACCATGTAGTCTTACTTCACAAGGGTTTCTCAAATCAAAGAACAATTGGAAGCAGTAGATGACTAAGTGGAGAATGCAGAGATTGTGATGGCCACCTTGAATGGTCTCCCTAGATCATGGGACTCCTTTATTCAAGGAATCTGTGCCAGAAAGAAGTTGGTCAAATTCAGCAGACTATGGGAAGAATGCTCTCAAGAAGAAGCTTGAATAATAGCTCAAGAAGAGAAGATGGGAAGTGAAGATCAAGCTCTCATAGTACAATCCAAGAAATCCAGATCCAACCACCACAGAAGTAAGTACTCTCATCAAAAGAATAACTCTAGAAAGCCTAGAGATTTGTCTAAGTACATTTGCTATACATGTGATGAAAGAGGACATTTTTCTAGAGACTTTCCTAAGAATAAAAGTATCTCTCACAAGAAGAAGGGAAGCAAGAGAAGACATCATGCTCATGTTGCAGACGATGATGAACCTTCCACAAAGAGAAACAAACTAGTCATTGATGATTCTTCAAGTGATGAAGAATATGTTTTGATTTCCGCTCTCATGGGAACTATCACACATGGAAGAAATGATTGGCTTATAGACAGTGGTTCTTCCAAGTACATGATAGGATTCAAGGAATCCTTTGTGAAATTATCTAAACATGAATCACCTCACCAGGTGAAACTAGGAGATGACTACCGGTATCCAATAAAAGGTAGTGGGGAATCCTCCTATAAGCTAGACTCGGGAAATTCTATGATAATGAAGGATGTATTGTTTGTACTGGGACTGAAGAAGAATCTCCTCTCTATATCTACATTAGATGCAAAAGTAATGAGGGTTGAAGTTATATATGGTAAAGTCATCATGTGTCCAAGAAGAAAGACTATCGATGATGCAGAAGTGATTGGGGAACAAGAAGGAGGCATATACAAATTGAAGGGTCATTCAGAACAAGCTTTGGTCCATGACACAGTAGATCCAAATGAACTTTGGCATAGAAGGCTTACACATATGCACAACAGAGCACTACCTCTTGCAAGCAAAGCTATTGAAGGTTTCCCAGAAATGTAGACAAAACATGAAGGTGTATGAAAATGATGTAGGTATATGAAAAGGATGTATGAATGGGAAGAACACAAAGAAGACATTTCCAAGTAGTGAAATCAAGGAAAAAGGAATCTTGGAAATCATCCATTCCGATGTATGCATTCCAATGTCATCCTGTTCACTAAGTGGGTATGCATACTATGTTTCTTTTATTGATGATTTTTCTAGGAAGAAATGGATCTACTTCATGAAGAATAAAGATGAAGTATTCGGCAAATTCAAGGAATTCAATGCCTTGATTGAGAACCACACTAAAAAGAAGATCAAGACTTTTTGATCAGATAATGGCGGAGAATTAACTTCAAATGAATTCAAATAGCTATGCAAAGACTCAGGGATTAAAATGGAGTTGTCCACTCCTTATAATCCACAACAGAATGGGATTGTAGAATGAAAGAATAGAACTATCATGGAAGCTGCAAGAGCTATGCTTCATGATCAAGATCTTCCTATGCATCTTTGGGTAGAAGCAGCTAGAACAATGGTGTATGTACAGAACCATACTCCACACAAAGTACTCGAGAACAAGACTCGTGAAGAAGTCTTCTTCAGAAAGAAACCAGAAGTTAACCATCTCAGAATATTCAGTTGTCCTGTGTACATACACATTCCAAAAGAGAAGAGTACAAAATTAGATCCTTCAAGAAAGAAGGGTATATTTGTGGGATACTATGAAAGCTCGAAGGCTTACAAAATATATTTCCCAAGGTTGAAGAAGATTGACATCAACAGGGATGTGACATTTGATGAAGACATAACTTACAGCAAATCCATAAAGAATCCTACTGAAGAACCTAAAGAAGCAAAAATTCCTAGAATTCATGATACAACCATGAATGAAGAAGTTCAAGAAGAAGATCAAGAATTTGAAGATCCTTAAGAAACTGTAGATCCACCTCTAGAGAAGAATCCTCATAAGAGGAAACCTACTTGGGTAAGTGAAATTATCCAAGGTGCAAAAAGATATGGAGCTTCATAAGAAACACCCAGAGGAAGAAAGAGAACTATATCATGTTCTAGTTATGTAGCCTTACTATGTGACATTATTGATAAAGAACCTTCCAACTATGAAGAAGTGGCAGAACGAAAAGAATGGAAGGATGCTATGATCAAAGAGTATCAATCGATCATGAAGAATGATGTTTGGGATGTTGTCCCAAGAACAGAAGTGAATTCCGTTGTAACTTCCAAGTGGATCTACAAGATCAAGCATGATGTAGATGGAAGCATCGAGAAACATAAAGCAAGATTTGTGGCTCAAGGTTTCTTTCAGAAAGAAGGAATAGCTTATGAAGAAACCTTTGCACCTGTAACTAGATACACTTCCATCAGATCAGTACTTGCTCTAGCTGCAGTGATGAAATGGAAGATACACCAGATGGATGTCAAGACTCCTTTCTTGAATGGTGTAGTGGAAGAGGAAGTGTATGTGGAACATCCACTCGGTTTTGAGACACATGACAGAGAGTCTCATGTGTGCAGATTGAAGAAATACCTGTACGATAGAATTGATGGTTTCCTATCGAGTTTGGGCTTTACCAAGAGTAAAGCAGATTATAACATTTACTACAAGGTTGAATATGGAAACCTAGTGATACTCATGTTGTATGTGGATGATCTATTAGTAACAGGTATGGATTGGTTAATTAATGATACAAATAGGAAAATAGCTGCTGAGTTCGAAATGAAGGACTTGGGTATGATGCACTATTTCTTAGGCATGGAGGTGTGGCAAAATGTAGATGGGATCTTCCTTGGACAATGAAAGTATGCAGTAGATATCTTGAAGAGATTTAGGATGATGGAATGCAAGGCCATAACCACACCTATGGCATCGAACTTGAAGCTATTGAGTGATGCTTCATCAGAAGTAGTTGATGCTATGATGTATCGTCAGATGATTGGGTCCTTGATGTACCTGACGAACACGAGACTAGATATTTGCTTTGTAGTGAACACCTTGAGCTAGTTCTTGATAGATCTGAGACATGTGAACTTGACTGCTGCAAAGAACATTCTGAGGTAATTGAAGGGTACAGTTGATTATGGGCTCAAGTACGAGGAAAATCAAAAGATTAACCTAGAGGGTTATGTTGATTCAGATTGGGCAGGCAGTGCCATTGATATGAAGAGCACTTTAGGATACTACTTCAGTTTGAGATTAGGTGTGATCTCTTCATTTAGCAGGAAGCAATCCTGTGTGGCATTGAGTACAGCTGAAGCAGAATATGTTGCAGCTTGTTCAGCTAGTTGTGAGGTAGTATGGCTGAGGAAGCTACTATCTAATTTATTTGATCTCCAGTTGGATACTACTTGTATACATTGTGACAACTAGAGTTACATAAAGTTGTCAGAGAATCCAGTGTTTCATGACAAGTTAAAACATATCAATATCAAGTATCATTATATCAGGGATATGGTACAGAGAGGAGCAGTGAAGCTCCAGTATGTTGCGACGGAGGAACAGATAGATGATGTATTGATGAAGCCATTGGATAGAGTGAAGTTTGAGTACTTGAGGGAAAATCTTGGTGTTCTCCAGATCGAGGTTTCCTCCAAGAGAAGATGATGAAGACCGAGAGCCATTTTAACATGGTGAGAGGATTGGTTCCTTCCATGGTCAGATGTAAGGGCTGAGCCATTCTGTCATGGTGAGAGGATTTGTTCCTTACATGTCAGATATGAGTGCTAAGCCATTCTGATGTGACTGTAGAATGGGTCTCTACGTGATCATATGTAAGGGATAAATGCCATTCTGGGAATGGAGGTGCCTGGTCAGTTACCAGGAAAACTCAGTCTACGACTAAGAGCTATTCTAATTTGATAGAGGGATGTGTTCCTACTTGATCCGATGTAAGGCTGAACCATTCTGTCATGGTTAAAGGATTAGGTTCCTCCCAAGTTAGATGTGAGTGTTGGCCATTCTGATGAGTAGGTCAGATGTAAGGGCAATTGCCATTCTCTGGGAGAATGGAGGCGCCTGGTCAGTTACCAGGTATCTCAGTCTGGGACTGGGGGCCATTTTGATAGAACTGTAGGATTGGTTTCTACATGATCATATGTGAGTGCAAGGTCTTTTGATGCGGTGCTTTCGAGCATGGTCAAATGTAAGTGCAGAGCCCTTTTGATGTGGTGCTTTTGAGCATGGTCGATTGTAAGTGCCGAGCCTTTTCAATGCGGTGCTTTCGATCATGGTCAAATATAAGTGCTAATCCATTCTAGAGCGATGTGTTTACACATGGTCAGATGTGAGTGCTGGGCCTTTCTGATAAAATGAGGTCATATGTGAGTGCTGGGCATGCCTTTGTGATAAAATGAGGTTAGATGTAAGAGCTGGGTGAGTCATTCTCACTTAAGTGTCAGATATAAGCACTAATGAAGACCTACATGAAGGGTAGGCCTACAGGAATGATTCTGTAGAACTTCCTATGACGAGAAGAATCGAGAGATAGCACCGATGATGATGATGATCTAGACTTAATGATGATCCAGATCAGGTGATGATCCAGATGTGATGATGATTCAGACTTGATTATTCTCTAGATCAAGTGATGATCTAGAGTTGATGATGATACAGTGATGATCTAGTAGCGATGATCCAATGGTCGTGATGATGCATATCCCGTGATGAAGAAGACTTGAAGAAGAAGATAACTTGAAGATGAAGAAGACCTGAAGATGAAGAAGACTTAAAGACGAAAAATACCTGAAGACGATGATGACTTGAAGACGAATAAGACTTGAAGATCAAGACAACTTGAAGATAAAGACAACTTGAAGATGACGATTCCGAGATGATCCAGTCAATACAAAGAAGAAGACTAATGCTGAAAATTGTGTCAAAAGAATACCTTCCTAGTTAAGAGGGAGTGTTGATGTAATTGTAACTTCGAAATGTATTCACCTATGTATATTTTGTCTTGTACCCTGATATTTATTCTGGGATGTGTCTATAATGCAATTGAGTCATGTCATGCCCAGATGTTCCAATCGAGAGGATATATAATGTAAACAAGTCATGTCAAGTCATTGTGGGTAACCCTCCTATTGTCTAAGGGTTAAAGTCCCCGTAGTTTTGGGGCACTAGGGTTATTAGACTCTCCTAGAGAGGTCGGCCCTAGTAGGGTTTTATTCATGTCAGGAATTAGTATAAATAGAGAGTTGACCTCTCTATTTATCACACACTCACTCACACTCAGTTTTAGCGCAATAGCTAAAAAATAAGAAGACACTGGGGCTAGAAGAAAGAGGTTACTGCTATCGAGAGATCATCTTATTGTTTTGGGGTTTTAATCTTGGTGTTGATTCTATCTCTAAGGAACTTGCAGGGTTTTCTCCATTTATGGTTTCCTCGAGGAAAAACACTTTGTTCATTGTCTCTTTTGTGTTTGATTGTTGTGCTTATTATTCTCTTAGTTAAAGATCCTAATAATGCCAGCTTAATCTTAAAAATATAACATGATAGTCAATGATTTAGTCATTGATTTAGTCACTGATTTAGTCACTGATTGCAACAATTAATGACCAAATATACGACTAAATAAACTACTAGATGATAACATATTAATGACTAAGATAAATACAACCAAACATTAGTCGTGCTATAAGATATGAGAAATTAGCTATTAATAGTCGTATATATGTGAATTTAGTCATTTTTGTGGTCACAAATTTATGATAGGGAATGAAGGAATCGAACCACCAACCTCCCACCTATAATTAGGCAGATGCTCTACCATTGAGCTAGCACTCTTTAAGAAGTTTTTATTGCTTGATAATGATGATATTCAAACAAATTTTGCAACATTCAAGCATACAAAATACTGACTATCAACTTACTATAGATCCATAATGGGATACCCTGTACTAATCCTTCAAGTCTTTTTTGCAATTAATAAATGCATTTGAAATACTTGAAGGAATATTACAAGGTAAGACATTATGTATAAATAGTAACTTGATAATCATTATTTTTTATGCTTGAATGATGCAAAATGCAAAAAACCTAAAAAATTATAGGAATGACAAGCATGCATCCAATGTTAAACTATATACCGAGTCATCTAGAGTCGTGCCATGATGTTTGAATTTGACTAAAAATTCATAAGTAACTTGAAGATAATGGTGGATGATGTCATGGAAAGGAGACTTCAATTTATATAGAATCAAATGATGAGCAAATGGAGAAACTCATCACCTAAAATGTATATGGAATAGTGAAAATAAAAATACAACTAATTCCATTTCACATCAGGAAGAATGGGCATGAACTCTAAGTAAGTTCTTAGCCACTAGATAAATGGAAATGAAATGAGATGAAATATTAGCAACAATACCTTCGAGTTTGCTTGCTGACAAGAATTATAAATACTTATGTGATCATTTTATTCAGAGGTAACTTAAACAACCACTAACCTGCTATCAAGGAAAGAAACCATGTTCAGATTGATATATAAATAAAATAAAATTAAAGTTAAATATAGACTATTCCAATCCCACTAGCATCTATACCTTGAAAGAGAACTAGCAAATCTCCCACAACTGTTCAATTTTGTCCAAACTTTCCACTTGGAATGCCATTGTTTAAACAAAACAAAAAGAAATTGAAAACATGGAAGTAGTAATTTACTCTACCTAAGGCTATAAGGTGTAGCCCCATAGTTGTACAACATAATTAGTCAAGCACATGCAATAAAATTATAAATGGAAAAAAAAATGTGGTTTAGACCTTCTTTTATATACTCAGATATATATTATGATCAGACTTTGGCTCATCATGCTACACCTACACGGAAGGATGGAAAATAATTTTACACTTAAGTAGCTACTGCATTTAAAAATTAATAAATGCAACTAATCTAGCTCTCTCATGTAGCTCCCACAAGATAGAGATCACCTTTCCCTTTTTCCACTCTCCTATTATGGAGAAAAAAAGTTACATCTCTATCATATCTGATTTTGTATGAAATTTGTTGTAGCAATAGAATAAGAGGAAACTCTATGTCTATGGTCAAACCACTAGTCATTTATAAAGCATATAAATAAGCTCAATTAAAAATGCTTTCCCAATCTATAATGATTTTCTCTTCACAAAAATGGAACCTGTTATTCATAATCATAACAGTAGAGTATGAAGAACCAAAACTTAGCACAATAGATGGTTAATCATACTACATTTTTGTATGCAATGCTCATGGTAGGTACATATAAATTCTCCCTAGTGTGTAACTTACGCTGGAAAATAAATTTTGTTTACTAAATAATGTCTATAATTAAAGAAGTTTGAAATATAAAGCATAGAGAATTTACAGGCCAATATTTGAGAGAGCATTCTCAAATGTTAGCCCCGTGTAAATAATTTTTACATGAAAGTGAAACAACCACTTTTTCATGCTAACGAATGACCATGAAAAGCATGAAACTTTCTATGATAGAAACTAGTATTAAAACATGGAGGAAAGAAGGTTCTTGAACTAATTGAAAATGAAATGTTTGAAAAATCAAAGACTCGATTCCCAAGTCTTAGCTTCGTGCAAATAATTTCTACATAGAAGAGAAAGAAGAATTAGTTCATAGTAAAGGAAACCAGAGGCTTGCTTCTAAGAATTATATCAACTCGAGGCCTTTGCCATTTTAAGATATACAACATTCATTCATAATTGTTTCTAATTCAAATGCATTTAGAGTGGCTCTTCAATTCAAACTTAGTCATCACACTATATATCACCTGGTAAAAAATATTCGTTATAGGAACTATCTTTTCCATTTTGATTATTTTGAAATTGATGATATTGATTTTCCAGATGCATGAAATGAATACGCTGACATAGATTTTCAACTCACAAGATTTCAGACAATATCCATTCACATTTTTCTTCGAGAATCTTTACAGCTTTAGTAAAAAGCACCTCAGGTGGCAATGCCCTCGTTGATTCATTGGTAACTGAAAACAAAATGCACAATGCAAAAAAATTAAATATTTGAGAAGTACAAAGCTTTAAAAGTAGAAATGCAGTCAATAAGGAAAATAATAATAATAATAGTTACAAAATCCCACGTAACGATACTTACAAATAAAGTGCTCCTTCAGACGATGTAATTTTACTCACTTATCCTAGCCATGCCCATGAATGCATTCACGCCTTAATGTACAGTCTCTTGGATGAACAACCTTTTCCTTATTTTTCCTTGCTTAGCATATAAACAAATTTTGTTAGAAAACAGGACCATAGAGCAATAACAGATATAAATTTAAATCAATAAACAAGATGCAAAACACATTGAAACATTACAGAGAGACACAGATATAATGTGGTTCACCCAAACGACGGGCTACGTCCACAAAGAAATTTGCCAGTCCTTTTATTACAGTCCAGAAAGATGAAGGGATACACCCTGTAGCAAAACCGCTGCACTTCCTCTTCACGCTCTCACAGTCTCTCTTCCAGTACAATACAATACATCTCCAGTCAATTTACAATGCTCTCTTTTATAGGGGAAATACCATGGGAAAAAATCTAGGGTTAACCCAATAACATGGGTCCGCAATACTATTGGCCAACACACATCCCAAAAAAAAAAATTTGGGGCCTTTGCCCCCGAACCCCCTTTTTCAGTGCACTGCCTCGACTCCCAAGGCAGGGGGAATGAGTGTACAGTACTCCTGAGTTACAATCACAACTGAATAATATCTCTACATCTGGAAGATTAGGCTCCACAACCAACAATCTCCCACTTGGAGACTAATCACAGCAACTCTACCGCTACTGTACTTGCTGGACCTTGGACTTGGAAAATTTCTTCTTTTCACCTTCATGCTTTAAGGCCAACAGAAACCGAGCAGGAACTCAGTTTCTCTCTGGTTACTCCCTTTGTCAACATGTCTGCAGGATTCTGGATAGTGTGAATCTTTTCCAATTTTAACAGTTCTTCATCTAGAATAGATCTTATGAAGTGGTACTTGAGTTCTATATGTTTAGTCCTCAAATGAAAGGATGAGTTCTTTGCAAGATGAATGGTACTCTAGATGTCACTGTACAGCCTACTATTCTCTTGTTTCTTACCCAATTCTTCCATGAACCTCTGCAACCAAATCATCTCCTTACTAGCCTATGTAGCAGCAGCATAGTTTGCTTCCGTTGTTGAAAGTGCAACAACCTGTTGCAGTTTTGAAATCCAACTTACTGCTGTTCCACCTACAGTGAACACATACCCTGTGGTGCTCCTCTTGCTGTCCTTATC
>LPNX010929136.1:68161-110920 GCA_001517045.1 Pseudotsuga menziesii | reverse complement strand
TATATCTTATGTTATCTAGCCTCTTGAAATAAACACAGTGGTCAGAATGACATCTATCATAACCTTGTTCTGTCATAAACTTATCAAATTTTAAATACCACCGCCTTAGAGCTTGCTTCAGGCCATACAAGCTCTTCTTCAACCTGTAAACCAAATTATCCTTCCCTTTGACCTCATACCCTTGTGGCTGCTGTATATAAATCTCTTCCTCCAAATCCCCATGGAGAAAGGCAGTTTTTACATCTAATTGTTCAAGATGCAAATCTTCT
This sequence comes from Pseudotsuga menziesii, assembly GCA_001517045.1. Lineage (NCBI taxonomy): Eukaryota > Viridiplantae > Streptophyta > Pinopsida > Pinales > Pinaceae > Pseudotsuga > Pseudotsuga menziesii. The sequence goes on along the minus strand of LPNX010929136.1, from coordinate 110,651 downwards.
ACCTCCACTAGACTTAAAATAGTTCTAATTGAAGTCACTTTAACAATAGGAGAAAATATTTCATCAAAGTCTACACCTCTCTTTTGTGCAAACCCCTTTACAACAAATCTAGCCTTGTACCGCTTCTTTCCTCCATATTCTTCCTTCAACCTGTAAACCCATTTATTCTGCAATACCCTTTTTTCTGTAAGCAGCTTAACCAGATCCCAAGTCTGGTTTCTTACCAATGAGTCCATCTCCTCATCCATGCCTTGCTCCCACTTCTTTCTAGTTTCTACCTACATTGCTTTTTCAAAACATTCTGGCTCACCAAAATCAGTCATCAATAAATAATACAGTGAAGGAGAGAATTGTTCAGGGGGTCTACTTAACTTGGTAGACCTTCTTACAGTTGCAGGATTTTCAGGTACCTGTTGCTGCTCTTGATTTTCTGGTGCTTTTGGAACTTCATTTTCTTTGATATCATCAAGCACTGTGTACTCTGTGTTTTTTTCTTCTTCTTTATTTCCCTGCAACTGATCTTTGTACATGACCTTTTCATTGAATACTACATCTCTACTCCTAATGATTTTGTGATTTTTAAGATCCCATAAGCGATAACCAAAATCATCAACCCCGTATCCAATAAAGGTACATTTCTTGGATTTAGCCTCAAGCTTTGTTCTATCATCTTTATCAATATGGACAAATGCTTCACAACCAAAAGTTCTCAGAAATGAGTATTTTACCTATTTACCTGTCCATGCCTCCTTTGGAATGCCACCATCCAAAGTGCTTGAAGGCCCTCTGTTTATTAAATAAACAACAGTGTTTATAGCATCAGCCCAAAACTGTAAGGGCAACCCTGCATGCAATATCATACACCTTGCATGCTCCATGATCGTTCTATTCATCCTTTCTGACACACCATTTTCTTGGGGTGTTCCAGGGATTGTCTTCTCTCTGCGAATCCCATTGTGTGAACAATAACTGTCAAACTCCTTGCTACAGTACTCGCCTCCATTATCAGATCTGAGACATTTCAACCTTTTTCCTGTCTCATTCTCAGCCAAATATTTCCACTTCTTAAAATTATCAGACACATCAGATTTCTGTCTAATGCAATAAACCCAAGTTTTTCTAGTTGCATCATCAATAAAAGTAACATAATAACGAGAGCCACCAAGAGATTGTACCTGAGCTGGTTCCCATACATCTGTATGGACAAGCTCTAAATTTTCACTCTTCTTTTGTTTCCCAACCCTGATAAATCTAACTCTCTTTTGTTTTCCATAAACACAGTTCTCACAAAATTCCAAACTTACCTACTTCAGATCTGGAAGCAATTTCCTTGAGTGGAGAATTTGCATCCCCTTCTCACTCATGTGGCCAAGCCTATGATGCCACAACACTGCACCTATTTCTGTGGAAGCTACAGAAATAGATTAATCAGTATTATGAGGACATAAATATAGCGTACCTATCCTATCTCCTTTTGCAATTACCATTGATCCTTTAGTGACCTTCCACCACGTTTTTCCAAATGTAGACAAACAGTCGCCATCTCCCAACTTCCCTGTTGAGATCAGATTTATTTTCATAGCAGGAATGTGCCTTACATCCTTTAGCAACCAGTCATTTCCATTATTTATCTTAATCCATACCTTGCCCTTTCCAACAATTTTACATGGTTCATCATCCCTCAATAACACATGCCCAAAATCACCTTGAACATAATCATAAAAGAATTTCCTATGGGGTGTAGCATGACATGAAGCCCCTGAATCTACTGCCCAGTAATCACTAGTATTATCTAATGCAAGAATCAAAGCATCTTGTAACACATCACCTTCTACATTAGCTTCCCGCGTAGTATTCCCGCGTAGTCTCTTGCTGCCTCTCACCTTTCTTCTTTGGTGCTCTGCAGTCTTTCTTTAGATGTCCTTTCTTACCACAGTTCCAGCACTCTATTTTTCTGAATTTGAACTTGGATATTCCCTTTTTAGACTTGCCACGATTTCCTGGGCTCCTTCCTCTCTCGTTTTGTCTCCCTCTATTCTCCACGGTCAATGCATTACCTGATGTCTCACCTGTGCTTTTTCTTCGCATTTCCTCGCTAAGAATAACACTAACAATATCATCAAACTTAAGAGTGTTTGAACTAGGGATAGAGTTACTTACCGCCATGACCAAGCTATTCCAACTTTCTGGAAATGAGCACAATATTAGAAGAGCCATAACCTCATCATCAAATTTCACTTTTACATAACTTAACTGACTGGTAAGTGTATTAAACTCATTTAAATGGTCAGCAACAGATCCACCTTCTGACATCTTCATATTAAATAAACGCTTCATTAAAAATACCTTGTTAGAAGCCGAGGGTTTTTTGTAGATCTTACTCAATGCGCTCATCACACCCTCTGTTGTTTTTTCTTTCGAAATATTGAAGGCCACTGACGAAGCCAGGTGTAGCCGTATTGTTCCTAGTGCCTTTCTGTCAAGAACCTCCCATTCTTCATCCTTCATAGCCACCGGCTGCTTTGCTTTTCCGCCCAACGGTAGGTACAGATCCTTCTGGTACAGATAGTCCTCCATTTGCATCTTCCATAACTGATAGTTTTGGCCATTAAATTTCTTGACCCTAAACTTTCCTTCTTTTGTCATTGCTCCCACTCGAACCAGGAACCCTTCTTTCCTGCGAGTTTACCAACCAAATAGACCTTTTGGCTCTTATACCAATTGTTAGAAAAAAGGACCACAGAGCAATAACAGATATACAGTTAAATCAATAAACAAGATGCAAAACACATTGAAACATTACAGAGAGACACAGATATAGCATGGTTCACCCAAACGATGGGCTACGTCCACAAATAAATTTGCCAGTCCTTTTATTACAGTCTAGAAAGATGAAGGGATACACCCTACAGCAAAATCGCTGCACTTCCTCTTCATGCCCTCACAGTCTCTCTTCTAGTACAATACAATACATCTCCAGTCGATTTAGAATGCTCTCTTTTATAGGGGAAATACCATGGGAAAAATCTAGGGTTAACCCAATACCATGGGTCTGCAATACTGTTGGCCAACACACATCCCAAAAAAAATTTTCGGGGGCTCCGCCCTCGAACCCCCATTTTCTCAGGGGCACTACCCCCAAACCCCAAGGCAGGGCAAACGAGTGTACAATACTCCTGGGTTACAATCACAACTGAATAATATCTCTGGATCTGGAAGATTAGGCTCCACAACCAACAAATTTTACGTTGTTAATGCAAATTAGGATCCAAAAAACAATTCATACCACAAAGAAACAAAATAATATGTATTTTCTGAATTACAATAAATGAGATAAATGTATTTCATTTAATAAAAGGCCCACCTCCACCAAAATATTCAATGTTAAAGACTTTCACAGGCCACTTTAGAACAAGCTCTTATGCAAGGTCAGCCTCAACCTATTCCAACAAAACAACCTGAAAAATATATTTATAGCCAGTGTGTAACACTACTTTCTAGAATTAGAGTATATTTATTCACAAAGTTCTTAACAATGTTATATAACATTTCTTTAGGATTGGGAAATAACTGCACTTCACATATAGAAATTTGAATAACTCGGTATTAAATTGTGGTCCATAGACTGATGAAAACTGTAGCCGCCATTTGAGTCTCTCTTTGATTCATGACACAAATTTTTCTATGAGAAATTGATACTTATGATCCTTGTTATTTTTCTTTCCCCTGTTTTCTTTTAGATCTTTCCTGCTTTCTACAAATGACATTCTATTTTATTAATATATTGATGAAGCCCTTTGTTGAAAAGACAAGTACATCTAACCATGTATTGTATTTGTCTCTTAAATTTATGAAGATGATACTAAACTATGTGAACTTCCCTACAGTCATACTTGTTCATATAAGAAATGTCACTTATCCTCTTTGCAAATACAACTATAAGGGCAACAGTAAAATCAGGTCTGAATGGATATTGGACTGAATGAGGTCCTTAAGGGAATTTTAAACAATGGATATAATTTGCAATGGAGCAGCAAACACTATGCCCCTTGAGATGGCACTATAAGGAATAATGCACATTTGTATCCTTGTATGGTGTACCTTTATAAAGAATTTAAAATTTACCTTATTCTATCTAGTTGGGCATGCATTATTGCAGGCATAATATGCATAATAGACCTTGGGATATCTACAGGTAGAAATAAATATGGAAAAATCAAGGGTTATTCATTGTTGCTTACAATTTTTTCATCAATACACTTATGAGTTTATACTCCATTTCATAATGCATTCCCAGTTTTGTAGTGTAGGTGGTGAAAAATTTTCTTCTGACATCTCCAAATATTATTGTGTCCACATATGATCAAGGAAACACAACACTACATGTAGAAACTTACGAAGGTCACTTGGCCTTTTCTAAGGAACTTCTATTTTATTTTCCATCACTACTACTTGCAAAAAATAATGATGTAAACATTTTCTTGCACATAGCTATAACTGGATTTAGAGCTTCTAGTTTTAGCATGCTTGATAATCAATCGGATCTTGTGAGACATACAGTCTCAGATAGAAATGTACATTTTCCAATCACTATCAACTGCAAGAACAAGGAAGTTAGAACTACAAGGCACATGGAAATCCTTGGAAAGGTGATTCATGAAAAACATGTGGAACTACTCCTGTTAGCTCTCGGGTTAGATATCAATGCCCATGACAAAATGGAATGATTGTTGTTGACATACTATAACATCAGAGGAATTTCTTAAGCATTTGGCTTTAGCAGACAAAAAATGCAATGAGGTCTTGGGACTCATCTTTCAGCAATGTTAATGTTTATTATGGAAAGATTCAAGGTTTAGATAATAGTCCAGACACATCAGTCAAGTATGTGGATAAAATACGTGATACTTATGATCCTTGTTATTTTTCTTTCCTGCTTGCTAGAAATGACATTCTATTTTATTAATATATTGATGAATCCCTTTGTTGAAAAGGCAAGTACATCTAACCATGTATTGTATTTGTCTCTTAAATTTATGAAGATGATACTAAACTATGTGAACTTCCCTACAGTCATACTTGTTCATATAAGAAATGTCACTTATCCTCTTTGCAAATACAATGCTAAGGGAAACAGTAAAATCAGGTCTGAATGGATATTGGACTGACTGAGGTCCTTAAGGGAATTTTAAACAATGGATATAATTTTCAATGGAGCAGCAAACACTATGCCCCTTGAGAGGGAACTATAAGGAATGATGCACATTTGTAGCCTTGTATGGTGTACCTTTATAAAGAATTTAAAATTTACCTTCTTCTATCTAGTTGGGCATGCATTCTTGCAGGCATCATATGAATAACAAACCTTGGGATATCTACAGGTAGAAAGGAAGATGGCGGAAGCAAGGTGCATTCACTGTTGCTTACAATTTTTTCATCAATACACTTATGGTTTTGTACTCCATTTCATAATGCATTCCAAGTTTTGTAGTGTAGGTGGTGCAAAAGTTTCTTCTAACATCTCCAAATATTATTGTGTCCACATATGATCAAGGAAACACAACACTACATGTAGCAACTTATGAAGGTCACTTGGCCTTTTCTAAGGAACTTCTATTTTATTTTCCATCACTACTACTTGCAAAAAATAATGATGTAAACATTTTCTTACACATAGCTGTAACTGGGTTTAGAGCTTCTAGTTTTAGGATTCTTGATAAGCAATTGGATCTTGTGAGACATACATTCTTAGATAGAAATGTAGATTTTCCAATCATTATCAACTACAAGAACAAGGAAGTTAGAACTACAAGGCATATGGAAATCCTTGGAAAGGTGATTCATGAAAAACATGTGGAACTGCTCCTGGTATCTTTCAGGTTAGATATCAATGCCCATGACAGAATGGAATGACTGTTGTTGACATACTGTAACATCAAAGGAATTTCTTAAGCATTTTGGATTTAGCATACAAAAAAGAAATGAGTTCATTGGGACTCATCTTTAAGCAATGTTAATGTTTATTATGGAAAGATTCAAGGTTCAGATAATAGTCCAGGCAAATCATTTAAGTATGTGGATACAATACATCAATATATGCACAAATATTGATGATATGTCTAAACATGCTAAAGTTTTTGAGGGCCTTCCAGAAATATCAACTAGGAGGCTTAACCCTTATGCATTGTATGATTGCAATAACAAGAGAAACCATTGTGTAGGGAATTAGAAAAAGATTGTTGTAGCTAGCCAATCCATAAAACACATTGGAACTTTTCTTCGATGCTATAATGGAAGTAAGGAAACCCAAAAACAAGAACAGGGGATTTATAAAAACAAACAGAACACTAAAATCACATGTAAAACATTCACAGAAGAGGAAGAAAGTCCCCAATTAAATCACACTAAGGAGAGGCTTCATCATCAAAGAGCATCTAAGAATCCATTGCCACTAAGGCAAAGATTCTCAAAAAATTCATATCATACAATCAAAGTTTTTCATTTATGAGGAAAATCCCTAGTCCATCAACAAAGCATAGGCTTCCAATGCTTTGTGGAAATGATTTTGATGATGCAATTTCACCTGTGATTTGATCCTTTGCATCATCATCAATATTTTCATAGCCTCCAGTAGGATCCCCATCCCCATTATCTGAATAGGAAGGGTTATGCTCTTTGATGTTCATAATTTTATATTTTATATTAGTCTAAAATAAAATATTAAATTTGTAGAATTTGTTGGAATCTGGTGACACCATGGCATCAATAAGACTCCTCCCAATACATGAAGATACACCAAGGACATCAGCCCTTGGATCCATCATGTGATAAGCATCACAATTAATAGCTCCAACAAGATATTTCGCATGAATTTGAGCACCTCCCTTCTTTGCATGTTGTAATCTCTCCATAACCTGTGAAGAAACCATGACGTTAGTTTAATCCTTTAACTGAAATGGCATATTTAGTATTTACTAAGCAGGATATTATCACATTGGGCAAGAATTTTCAATCTTCATGCAATAGAAAGTTTAAACCACCTAGAGCCAAGGAGACTAATTCACACAAGCCTTAGATTTATAGAATTTTGTCATAAGAAATACAAGAGGAAAGAAACACAATTGAACACCCAATAGAAAATATTGGTTTCAGAATGGACTGATCTTGTCAAGGTCAATCAGTAACAAAAAAGTAAATCATTGTGCATAAGACAGTCTTCACATAGTCCAGAAATTTGGAAGCAGACTCAGGAGCATCTTCCTGTCAGCATTTATCTTAAAATATTCACGCAACTGCATCTCCATCAAGGTCATGTAATAAATGGATTGAGTCACATGTGACAGGCAAAGAGCCAAACACCAAATGAACATTGAACACTCACACCAATAACCTAAAAATCTTTGTCATTCTAAACTTACCAATACTCATGCACCTTCACCCATTACAAATCCATGTCAGTCTTTGTCCCGGGACCTTGAGGCTGGCTGAGGATAATCATTTCTTTGAAATAGTTATCGACGTGAAACAAACCTACCCAAACTAGTGGGAATAATTTCCACTTCAGTACCACCATCTAGCATGATATCTGCCTCACCTTTGCGAATATCATTTGTAGCTCCATAGAAGCAATAGTTGGATGTAGGACATGTTGTTTATATAGAGTAATTTGGACCCATGAATCCTATATCAATGCCAATCAATGTAGATCCCATGTTGGTAGTTTCATATGGTATAAAAAAGGGTGTTAGTTTCCTGTATCCTTTGTCAAGAAGGACCTATACTCCATCAGAAAACACTTTTATCCCACCCATTCCACTGCCTACTAGTATACCAGCTCGCTGCTTCTCAATTTGCAATACCGATACCAATTAGATATTTTGAAATTCTAAGTCATTAGCAAAATCACAGCTTAAGTTAACATGGAATATAATATAATATGTATATATATTATAAGCACATCTATGTGACATCAAACAAATACTTTCCTATGCCATAAAGAACATAAAAATCAAACAAATACTTTCCTATGCTATAAAGAACATAAATATTACCATCCATCAACGATAATGCCGACTAATAAAGTTCATTAGTATATTTAGACTTGTTCAAAATAACTGAAATTTCAGCCAATCACAAATGGACTTAAAATATACCATGCACTGTATAGTATAAAGTATCTTAATAGACATATCAAAAAGACAGAAATTGTTGATATCACAAACCACCCAGTAGAATGTTGACACTACAGCTTATGACAGAAGTAGATAAGCATACATACATGAAACACATCGTATAAAATCATGTAATGGCCGTTAACGTCCATGAAATTTTTCACGTAGTAGACCTATTTACTCTCAATATTGTACACTCCCTTATAGTCTATACTATATCATAATAAATGATGGCATGTGAGAGTATATAGGATGGTAGGGAAATCTATATGTGATTTATAAATTAATGTCCACTAATGGCCATAGTTGACCAATGGGACTATAAAAAGTACAAAGATGGGTAAACTAAACTATTGGGAGTCCCAAAGCATATCTTAGAGAATTAAAAAAACTAAATTATAGTATATAGATAGCACCAAAATCAACACTAGAGAAAGGTGGGAAGAGAGAAAGAGAGGAAAAGAATATTTAAGGAGATAAAATCGAAGACTAGGAAGACCAGAAGAACAAGATGAGCAAGGATCCAAAGAGCACTAGCGAGAAAGCCTTAACCCAAAAGTGCTATGAATTTAATTTTAAGACTCCTAACGTTCTTTGGTTGGATATGTTGTTAATCATATTTACCCAAACTACTCTTCGGCCCCTTTTTTCAGACATGAGCCTTTGTAAAAAGGAATATACATGTGATCAAATGCTTAATTGATAGGGGTATATTCCAAAAGCTTATACACAATACAATTTAATTGCTTAAAACTATAGAAAATTTAGAAAAACACATTAAATCTATTAGTAATAAGTTTTCAGAAATTGGAGTTTGCTCTGTGACAGAATCCATGGAGTTAACCATGTTTATGTCAACATTTGAAGCCCACCACTGAGGCTCTTCTTGAGGACAAAAAATAATGTCAAAGCAAGAGATGAGGTAGGGACAACTAATAAATACTCATAATAACCAATTGTGAGGGATGCAACAAACTGACATACTCCAGGAATGAGGCACAAGAACCTCGTTCCTGGAGTATGTTAGTTAGTTGTATCCCTCACAATGGGTGATTACGAGTATTTATTCGTTGTCCATACCTCATCTATTGCTTTGAAAATCATCTTTGTCAAGAAGAAGAGCCTCAATGTTGGGCTTGAAATGTTGACATAAACATTGTTAACTACATCTATTAAATCATAGAGCAAACACCAATTTCTAAAACCATTATCTTTTGTGAATTCTTAGCTCATAGCATTAGTAACATGTTTTCAAATTTCTTAGCCAATCAGTGTGGCCTCTCATGTTGATAGGTGCAGCCACAACAGAGTGGTGCCTTCGACAAACCTTATAGTTGATTGGGGTCCGAAGGTGTAGATGAGTTGGCGATAGGGTGCAGTATTAAGGCACTCTTTGTGACATCATTGGTTCAAACCTTAACTAGTTCTGTATGATGTACATGGCAGCAGACCAAATACAACCCCCAAGTCATGCGAGTACAAATCCAGGCAAGTTTTCCATTCCACCAAATGTGGAAAAAGAAAAAAAAATGTTGTCAAATTAGCATTGGTGACGTGATACTTTAAGGGGCACCTTGTGGTACTATTGGGTTATGATAGAAAATGCTTAGTGGTCATCATATGGTCACATGGGAGCCCTATTGGTTCATACCTAGGTATAGTAGGTATGTCTAAGTTAGCATAACACTATTTATAAGAGGTATCTAAACCTCATCTGTAATCATCCAAGACAAATCATTTGAACAATGCATCTATTGAATGTTTGGTAGTAGGTATAGATTCCAGACAAATATCTTATGTTGTTATGCATTGAGCTTAGCTCCTTTTTGGCCTAATGCACAAACCATGATGGAAAGATCATCATTTGATCCTCAACACCTCCAAGCCTCCATGCATATGTTATGAATCCATTAATATGAATGTTCTTAAACATAGTTGAGGCATCCATTGTTCTATACATTTTAACCATTTTTTTTTAATCTTACAACCATCTTCTGCAATGTTTCTATGATAGCATTCAAATTCTAGCATAGTTTCTTCCTTCAGTCTACTCTTCCCAGCCTTCAATTTTGATGGCTCTCAAACTTCCCATGAACCTATTGCTACTCCTACAACATTCACAACCTGAACCTACTACTACGACATCCACAGTCTGCATTGGCCTCAATCGCTTCTACAACATTCATAGTTTTCCACTAGCTCGTGCTTTACGCTTGGAAGGAGCCTAATCTAAGAGAGCATCACAAAATGCTTCCCCCCTTTAAGGTTTTACAAAAAAAGGAGAACCATATTTCCCATTTACAATATTAAAAGTTCTGAAGGACCCACATTTTAGCAAGCAAGAGTTTGAATGCAAGAGGAGATAGAAAATCGGAATAAGTGAAGCTCTAGGGCTGTAGGATGGAAGGAACTGCTGTGAGACGGATAGAAGGAACCAAGCTCTATGAGATATTCTTTTGGGAGGCTTATGATAGTGGTGGATTTTCCAAGGTTATGGGCACTAATAGTATCCTTCCCACACAAGCTCGAGATCTTCCAGTTTCATCCCAATGGCACAGAAAGCTAACCATCTTATCTGTCTTGGTCATGTGGATGGAAAAAATCTGATCAATCAAAAGACTCATAATCATCAATGGGGGATTCAAAGACCTATTCTATCTCCTAAAGGAGGCCAAACCAAATAGTGGTTCAGTTGAGCCATTTCATCTCCACCACATCCATAACAACTAAAAAAAACCATCAATAAAAGAAAAACATAATCGGTAATAAAAAACATAGAAAGAAAGAAACCTAAAGCTCTAAACATTCCTGTTATTCTGGAGGCAGTGGAGACTCAACGTGAATCTCAATACCAATTTAAATTTCTATCCATCGATGACAATCTCATCACCATGTTTTAATTTCCTGAATTCCATCTCCATTTATTCATCTCCATTTACTCTTTCTAGATGTGCCTTCAAGCATCTTTTTAGATTTATTTCTAAATCCGGTCTTCCTAGCCTTCAACACTGTATGGTAGGGTATGGTTGTGGTTTGTATAATGTGGAAGGGTTTCATTCTCAGTGGCCATGGCTACAACCCCATCCTTGATGCATTCTTAGCTCCTCTTGTCCACACTGACCTGATGCCATTTCCCTCTCTGATCCATTCTTAGCTCCTCTTATCTGCACTAACGCCATTTCCTTCAATAAGCCAAAAACTGAATAAAGATTCAATTCATTACATAAAAAACCTCAACCATGATCTTCTATAGGGCATCCAAAACCCTTGACCATGATCTGCAATAGGGCATCCACCATTATCTCGAGAATATCCTGCTGGTCTACCGAAGCGTTCGCATTCTATAGGTTATGTTGAAATCCCATAAGAGGCATAGGGAGAGACATTGGAGAAGGGAAAGGAAATTGAATGTAGTTCAATCTCTATATTGAGTGAGATCACTTGCTAATTTCACCTTCTATTCTCACTATCCTGCGTGTAACAAGGAAGAAGTAAGGGTACTCTATGTTTCGATCCCTCTCCATGCTGCAAATGAATGAGTGAATAATAAAATAGAAGCGTGTCGGCTCATAGGATTTCTAAAAATAATTGTAGTAGGGCTTGTAAATCCTTATTAATTAATAATGCAGGGGTCATTGGGGAATAAAAAAAGCAAACGAAAGAAGCTAATCGAAAGTGTAATAAATGAAGCAAAATGTCCTTGTAGAATCATTTCAAGGTATATTATTATTTTAAGTATTTTTAATAATATAAATAATATATAGAAATATTAAATAATGTTAATTTTAACTTGTCAATAAAAGTGTTTCATTTTTTAGCTTCATGTTCATCTAAACCCAACAAACCATCTTCAATATATCACCCATCTTTTCACAAATGAGCTCTATTTGAGGCTACAAAATAAGAAATATACACATTATATGCATGTTAGTATTCCATGTTTTATGGCTATATATATATATATATATATATATATATATATATATATCCCTTGTATATAAGCTAATATCAACCTAACTAAAATTATGTGTCCTATATAATAAAAATAACTCCACTAGTTCAACAAAAATTGGGTCACACTTCCTTTAAACGTAAATGTTTGACATATATTATCTATAAAGCATAAAAAGTACATCACATAATAATACAAAATCAATCCCAATGTGTGCAAAAGAAATGAATAATACTAAGGGTATCTACATACAATGCTTGTTCATTTTCCTTGGTCCCTCCATACATAGTATCAAAAATGAAGAAAAAAAGACAAATGGGAGAAAAATGGCATACGACCATAAATAAATATCATATAAGAAATCATATCCAACCCTCTAATCACAGATCCCATAACCCCATAACCCTTAAACTGCCTAACCCTAAATCCCTTAAACCCTAACCACTTATACCCCTAAGCCTCTAATCCACCTAAATGTAACCCCCTACCCCTAGCTATCCCCCCTAACCCCTAAATTCCCTAACCTCTAAATATCATAATGTGACCATAGTGACAATCTATGTATTTTATGCACATATATACTAAGCAGCTGGCATAAACAATTAACAACTAACATCTCATGCAACTAACATAAAAAATGAAGTCCTATACTAATATATGTATTCAATGCATCTACCAAACTTGCATGGACAATTCATGATGCACCATAACACATCATTTAATGAAAAATATGAAACTTGTAGTCAACATAAAAAATGAAAATGAATAGGAAAATTATAACAAGGAAAATTTCATTTCAACAAGACAACCAATTTTTCTTCAGGAAGCATAAAGGGAATTTCCTCTCATAGAATTACCCCCTCTATTATAATGCATGGATTTCATTTTATAGACATTATGTGTCTATTAGTCTCAATAGAAGAAGAACATTTGCATTTGCATTAAAAATTTATTTATTGTGTCAAACTCAACATTGCATGTCCTCCAAGCACTTATGAATCTTGACAAGATTATCTTTTGAGTTGATAGCAAGAACTCCATGTTATTGATGTATCTTCAACATCACTCAACAATGATGAAGGGTTTCATTTTTCTTCTCCTTTAGCCAAACATATAGAGAATCAATGGCTTTGGTTTAATAAATTAGGATTAATACAAAATTTAATTAATTTGTGTTTTATATAAATATAATAATGTATGTTTTATATAAATATAATTTGTTTTATTATTATATAATATTTGTTTTAGTTGTATTTTTTTATACTAGTATATATAATAAACTTGGATTGAGGATGTTGGCTGAGAAGGGTTGGGCACATCCTGAATCAGGTGGGTGGTGCCGTGAGATGCAAAAATTACGCGGCCACTAACTCATAAAGGAGGTTTAACTTGATAGTGATAAGGAGATCTCACCACTGCATTATACGTATCATATTATGTGAGTTCAGGCCTGTAAGAGGTCTAGGAATCGAAATATTTACCCGAGACTCTGAGATGGGGTATCGAGCCTCTACCTTTACTGCATATGGATCTAAGACTGGTTTTGGGTCAGCACCTCAGTTTAATTATAATTGAGTCTTTGATTGATTAAGATATTGTTCTTGGTGCTTCCACTGGTTCAATTATTATTGGATCAACTGCTATGACATTTAAAGTAACTAAGCATGGTGAAGCTACATCGACTGGTACAGCTAGTTCGACGGTCACTGATCATAATTGTTATTTTGAAGTTAGAAAAGAACCTCAGTATGGGACTTGGGACTCTTACATTGAAGGATCAACAACTGGGTATGATGCTTCTAGGTATCAATATGGTACTCGTTCTAGTACCTAATTCATAATTGTAGGAACCTAATTTTCCTTTGGCACGCGCTTAATGGTTTGCTTCAATGGTGCAGCAGGGATAAAGATGGTCAAGAACAAGTTTGTACAATTTCTTTGTTGGATCTCTGAAGATCGAGGTGCATGGAACCAATATTACTAATAGAAGGTAGACAATTTACAAAAATTACTAAATTGTAACAATTCATTGTCACAATTGCAATTTTTTATGACACAATTAAAAATGACTAACATAAATGACTAATTCATATTCTTCTAGCTAGTCATTTTTTATGTCGTGACTAAATTAGTCATTTTTAACTCTGTCACTTATTATCTTGTCATATTTATTAACTGGTGACTAAATTAATCATTAATTTTAGTCGTTTATAGTTGGTTCAGTCAAAATTGCTCATATTTAGTAGTAAATCGTTTGAAAAACCTATGGTGAATAGAATTTTTAGTCACGTAGTAGCTAATTCCTCATTTTGTACTATTGAAAGGTGCAATCACAATGAAAACATCTCATGTGCAAATTACAATTGGAGTTAGAGTTTTTAAGTGAATTAAATTGACTATATACACATAAGGTGATGGAAAACATTGAACAATCAACAACATCATTACCTTCTCTACCAAGATCTGAAATTCTATCGCTATCAGATGATATTTCTATTTCTTCTGATTCTAATTCTTCTATGCTTGCTAGTGGAATTTTCCCTTTTGGATTAATCTCTGTGTGTTTCCAATCTTTTACTTAGTTGTTTGTCATGTTTTCACAAACTTCTGTAGATTCAACATTTTCAGTGCAAATATGACAAAAACATGATTGCTTTTTGCTGTCAAATGCAAACACGTTTTGGAAGGATTTTTCTTGAATAGAGTAAAGTTCTCTAGTCCCATGTATGGTGCTCGCCTCGTATGGTATTGATCTATCTATATCTTGGACCCCAACAAGACAAAAAAACCTACAAAATAAATGATAAATCACAAATGACAACTTTTAATGTTAGTGTACAAATACTTCAATGTTAGTACATACATTTTTTAAAATTGACAATTAATATAAATTAAAAAAATCATGTACATACCTGCGCACATCTTTTGATTGTTGACTACAATCATGGTTTAGATGTGATTTACACCATTGGACAACCTCTATAGTTGAATGGACTTGTCTAGAAGAATGGTTCATTTTCCATCTTCGAAGTGCTCTTTTTACACATGCCCCTGTACCATCATGTCCACATTTTCCATGTCTAGTTTAAAAGAAATTTCAACGATGTTTAATGTTCAGTGCTTTATGAAGTCGACGTAACCAAAAAAATGATCATGAAGATTTAAATTGTCATGCACATCCATCTGACCATATCCAATGTTCATTGAATTTAACTTTGCGACTTTTTAGTGAATCGTAGAAAACTTTTTCAATACAATGTTGAACAAAATGTGTATCGTGTGTATGATCATCGTTGGTTTAAAACTGATATTATTTAATCACATCTCGATTTTCACACATGATTTCAATGCCATCAACATCTTGTTGAGAATGTCTATATAGAACATGGACAAATATTGAAACTTGGTCAGAATGATAGTATTTACTTTGAATCTCTTTTTTGTGCAGCAAATGTGTAGTTTTCTGCAAAATCAACCACGGACAAAATTGTTCCATGTGGAAAAAAATCACGAGAATGTTTGAATTGAAAGACTTTCCATCGTGCTCTATGTGAATGCTTAGTTTATTTACAAATATCACTTTCAAATTTCTTGAGAAAATCTATCATATGTTCTCGCAAATCAATTCTTTTGGAATGTGCATCACTAGAACTTATAGAATAATTGATGTATTCATATCTTCTCCAATCAACGGTTACATTTGAAAGTGACTGATAATTATCAATAGGGTATTTATTGTGGAATAAAACAAGATTTCCACAACCATGACAATGTTTTCCATTAACACATTTTTTATTATAAACTACTTCATCGTGATTTCTCTCACATAGAGTTTGAGATATGAATTCATGTACTGTGGCCGGAGGTGGTAAATTTGTCCAAAACATTTTACCAAATTCAAGAAACGTGTCGTAATATAATTGAAATTGCACATGATAATGACAACAACATGTGTCCCTATAGTAATAGGTCTAACATACCATGGTTTTTGTTGCACAAATGTAGTGATTGACATATTAATTCCATGATGATCCTCCTTGAACTTATTGAACAATTATACTTGTGTCATTTCCATTATATGTTTTGGATGGATTTCATATACATTTCATGATACTCTTTGTCATATCACATTCCTTGAATTTGGTGAAATTCAAGCATGTTCCAACCAATATTTCTGTACAATATCTTTAACACCTTCTCCCATTCTATCTTTGTAAGGTTGTCTACAAATAATTACCCAGCAAGCAAGTTCATCATTTTCATCTATTTGCATTTTGAATTTGCTATGTTTGTATAATGTGTTTCTTGAGGTTCCAATTACTTCTTCTAGTTGTGTTGTCAAACGTTTTTGTCTAGTACTAGCTGAAACAATTGCTGTCTGAATTGCTCTATGTGCAGCACTGGTATCTTTCTTTCTGGATTTTCTAATTTTTTTTATTGCATCACCTATATTTTCTATCACATTACATTTCAGTTTCGACTCTTTTGTTTCCAAGTGAATACCTAATAATGACCTAGCACCTTCTAACTTCTCGGACACCAATAAACATCTCAAAATTTGTGCTTGTTCTGCTATTGAACAATCCTTGAGAATATCATCATGAATTTTTGTAGCACGATATCATCCAACATGTATGGGTAATTTTTATCCATATTTGTCGCAATCAATTTCTTCTAACATTTCATCATCAACGGTGAAAGTACCTACACATCAAGTTAAATTTTATTTAACATATGTCCAAAAATACAATTCATTATAAAAAATGAATTTGAAAAATACATGATATATACATACCAGGTCCAAGTTCTGGATCTTGATTTTTGATCTTCAATATTGAATTCATCGACATTAACATGTAAATCACTATTTACATCTTCAGCAATGGTTTCTTCAACTTCCCTTTGTTCTTCTTGTACCCTATTTTCAATTTCCATTTCATCAATAGTGTCATGTAAATATGTTCTTATATCTTCAATTCTCTCTTTCGGTTCTGCAAGCCTTGCTCTTTTGACTCTATTACTGAGTTTTTGTTTTTCCCTATTAACATCGTCATCACATTTATGATCACTTTTTTTAGGTTTTCTTTTATTTCCCATGATTTTTTAATATCCTTTGGAAAAACTCTTGGAAAACAATAAGAACACCTTATAAATAAATCTTCTTTGTAAAACAATTCGAAAAAAAAACCTCTTTGAAAAAAATCCTTCTTTGAAAAAACAACTTGTATAAATATTTCGGAAATAAAAACTCCTTTGCAAAAATACCTTGCAAAAAAACTCTTTGGAAAAACCCATTGCAAAGAAATAACCTACTTTGCAAAAATACCTTGGAAAAAACAATTTTAAAAAAAACCCCTTGCAAAGAAATAACTCCTTTGCAAAGAAATAACCTACTTTGCAAAAATATGTTGGAGAAAAAACTTCATGAAAAAACTTCTTGCAAAGAAATAACTTCTTTGCAAAAATACTTTAGAACAAAAAATATTTGGAAAAAGTGCCTTGGGAAAAAACTCTTTCAATGTACCCCTTGGAAATAAATAAGAAGAAAAATAGCTTGTAAAAAAACTCCTTTGGCAAAAGAAATCTCCTCTGAAAACCCCTTCAAAAATATTTTTACTTATTCGAAATGAAAAGGTTCGAAAATAATGAGTCTCTTTCGTTTTGCTTATACGAATATATAGATAACGCAAAATCTTTTTTTTCGGCCGACAATATTTATTTTTGCATTTAGTTTTTCAGCTGAACAACCTTGCTTGTAATGGTTCCATAACGGAAAAACATTATTCGGACGAACAATTGTTCGACCAAATAATTATTCAGCCGAATAACCTCTGAGACCTGAAATTTGCACAGTTTTTGGGTTTCTCCATTTTAGGAAGGTACAATGGATGTCTTACACTACAAATCGACTATAGGAGTTGATACCTTTACTTTCATCATTAAATCTACTTTCCGTAGGCATAGATTTTTTTGTGTATAGGCAAGATCCGATATTTTTATTTTTTTATTTCTTAACATGTGTCGAGTTTAGTTTCATCTCTTTCAAAATGCGGTGAAATGAAAAATATATAACTTTAAAAATACACCACCTAAAAAATTGAAATAAATATGGTGTAGTTATTTTAAGTTTTATAGTCAATTGACAGAAAAGTGTTGCAACCAAAAACATGTTTAAAACTGACAAGGTTTTTTCATTGATTGAATTCAAAAAAATATTAAAATTAGTATATAGATCTATTGGTTACAAAATTATATCCACCACAATAGTATATTGTGTGTAGATTGTCGTAGCATTTTTTTTCTTTCAAAACACAAGTTTAACAATGATTTTAGGAGCGCAACCAAACATGACTATGTTTTAGTCCTTTCATTTTATAAGAACGCACTGTTAAACATTTGCCAAAATGACATATCAAATATCAATAAAAAAAATTGAAAAAATTATAAATAGAAAGATAACATAATTCGCTAAAAGTTTTTATTTTACTTAAAAGTGAAATTCTAAAAAAAAATATCACTTTTGTTCGCCCAAAGTTGAAAAACATGAAAAAATCACATTTATTTTCTCATAAGACCCCCCAAAATAGACACCCATATTCACGGATTCACCCACAGCCAATAAACTTATTAACAAACTCCTTTCCTATCAAGATCATAATAAACGTATTATCAATCTTTTAGCACTGGATCCACAAAAAATAAGCAAGTTATGAACATAGATACAGGTTACCTCAGTAAAACATGCCAATGCTCATCCACACAGAAAATAACATGACACCATCTTGCCTCCAAATATTTTCTTTATTTCAAATGAAAAATAGCAACAGTATAATAGAAACGACACCTCAATCTCAGTTCTAACTAGCTTGGAAGAGGTAATCTATGCTTTATTTATAGCAAAAATAGGAAATCTAGCCCAGGGGAGGCGCAATTCCCAAAGAGAGAGAGACTGCAGCTGCATGTGGAGTCAATCTCGGCTCCATATGTATCTAACTGAGCCTGATATGAGTCTCACTGAGTGAAAATATCAATCAAATAGCTGATCTAACTAACACCTCAACCTGCTAACTGAAGCATGCACCAAAAATCATCCAGATGAGCCCACACGTGTGGAGGAGAGAGAGAGCGCACAATTCCCAATATTGCATGCAATAATGTACTCTCTGTTCAGCCTAGATCAACTCCTTCCATCAAGGAATCATCAGATCCAATCAATCCCAAGCCGATGAGACTGATTTCAGTCAAATTAGAGTAAATCCCAATGATTTAGGATTTGGAGTTTTCTCCATTATTTAATTAATTTATCAATTAAAATAATCAATATTTGATTTTTTGGGATTTTTGACCCGAGCGATGGAAAAATCACTCAAAACTTAGAAAAAGTGGGTTTATGGGATTACATGGTGCTCTTAGCTCGAAAATGAGCACCCCCATGACTGAAACTAATTTATGAGCCCACTTTTATTACAAAACAAATTTTTCCAATTAGACTACTAAAAAATAGCCTAAGTTTTGTGGGAAAATTAAAATTGAAAAAACTTAAAAAATTAAAAAAAATTAAAAACCTAAGGGGACTTAGACATGTTCATATGACTCGACCATAATGCATAGCATGTTTATACATTGACACATAGACTATAATAACGTCAATAGGCCTAAATTCCAAGCCAACCACCCCAACTTTGGAGGTATTTATTAAACTTGCACAGTAATCTAGGGAATAAACACAAGGCTCATCAAAGATTAATAACAAATAACTCATGAAAATGGTGTAATCGAGCTATCGAATGAGTAGTCGCTCTGTATATTCACACAAAGAATGAGTAAAAATTACAATGTCATGCTACAAGCATGAATGACTAGCAATTCGAATCCTCAAGGAGGTCATTCGAATTGAATGAGTGCGTCTAGCTTAACTGAATGTAAGCCATAGTCAACACTCAAGTTAACCACTGATCAAAACCCTAATTGACTCAACTGAGCCCTAACTGAAGTTAGAGTGCAATAAATGACTGAGTCTTAACTAAAAAAGATCAGACACATGTCACAACAAGCTAACCATCAAGTGGTAGCGCTTCAATGACTCCAATGAACCTCGATGAAGTTAACTTAAGTGTAACTGAACATCAAAAGTGGTTGAAGGCGCCCCTGTTGACTCTAGTTCATTAAATAATCATTAAATAATCAATTTAATGAGGAGAGGAACCTTCACTGCTTTATTTAACTGATTGTAACCATCAGTTAGCAATAAAGTGCATTAATGACACTCAGATCACCCCCAGAGGGATCCAATTAGCCTCCCCGAATGTAGGAGAAGGCTAAGTTATCCTCCTTGAATGAAGGTAGGCGTGGGTGTGATCTAGCTGATATTATTTAATGCTCCACTGATGACAATTAGGTCAATAATACTTAGGATAATGGTTTAACTAAGGCCAAATTGACAAAAATGAGTGTGTATGGTGGTAAATGTCTCCAACAGCCCCCCTTAAGCTATACTCAAGAGGAGTTAGAAAACATAAATGCATAAAAATGCTAGGGCCCCAGTAACTAAGGCCATAGGTCACCCTGTAGAATGCTGAAACTGAAACAATGCTAAAAAATAAACTAAGTGAGGAAAAGAGGGAAAACACAGTGGGAAAACCCCCCCCTCAAGCTGAACACTGAAAGTAGTATGAATCACCTTGATGAACTCATCCCCAACAATGAACAGAGGTAAGTGAACTTCTTTTCTAAAAATCTCTTGGTGAAGATGTCTGCAATCTACTTATCAGTCGAGCAATATTGCAGAATGATGGTCCTATCATGCACTAGCTCCCTGATATAGTGCATGTGGATCTCTACATGCTTGGTCCTCTGCCTGGTAACTAGATCTATGGATATCTTAAGAGCACCTTGATTGTCACAAAAGATGATAGTGGACAAAGTACTACCAATATCAAACTCTGAAAGAATGCCTTGCAACCAAACTACTTGGATGCAAGCATTCACCGCTCCTTGATACTCGGCATCTACTGAAGATAGTGCTATGGAAGCCTATTTTTTTCTAGACCAGAAAATGGGGCCACCACCAAACATGAATACATATATGGAAGTAGAATTCCAATCAATAGAATCACCCACCCAATAGGAATTTGTGTATCCAACCAGCTCTAGCTCAGAGTTTGCAGCATAGTGAATGCCATAGGTCCTGGTTCCTTGAATATACTGGAGGATCCTCTTGGTTGCCTTGAAATGAATATCATGAGGCTGCTACATATATATTGATATAGCATTCATGGCATAACAGATATCAGGCCGAGAATGTGTCAAGTACAACAAGCTACCAATCAGTTGTCGATAGGTAGTGCAGTCCATGGGAGGTGTACTTTTTCCTTCTTTAGGGCTGATCTCTGAAAGGAAAGGGAATGGTGCAGGCCTACATTCAGCCATGTTAAACTTTATTAATAGGTTTGAAATGTATTTTTACTGAGTGACTTCTATCCCATCAGAATTTCGCTCAATTTCGAGCCCCACAAATTGTTTTAGGAGCCCAAAATAACTCATTTCAAAGGAATTGTTGAGAGCAGTTTTGATGGCTGAAATGGAAGCAACTATGCTACCTGTGATCAGTAAGTCATCAACATATAAAACAATAATAATTAAATGACCATAAGACTTCTGTAAATACACATTTGGATCTAATCTACACCTTTGGAAGTTTTGCGAGAGAAGGAAGGCATCCATCTTGGAATACCACTCTCTTGGGGCCTATTTTAACCCGTATAGTGACTTCTTTAGCTTGCAAACCAAATATGGATCAGTGATGCAGCCCTTAGGATGATTCATGTATATCTCCTCATGAATATCTCGATGCATAAAAGTTGACTTAACATCCATATGATGCACTTCCCAGTGCTTAGATGCCGAAATTGCCAAAACTAGGCGGATGGAGTCCATTTTTGCAACCGGTACAAAGGTCTCATGGTAGTCCACACCTTGGACCTGAGAGAAAACTTTCACCACTAGAACTGTCTTATATTTTTAGGTCCTACCATCAGCAGAAACCTTGGTCCAAAACACCCACCT
Source organism: Pseudotsuga menziesii (assembly GCA_001517045.1). Taxonomy (NCBI): domain Eukaryota; kingdom Viridiplantae; phylum Streptophyta; class Pinopsida; order Pinales; family Pinaceae; genus Pseudotsuga; species Pseudotsuga menziesii. The sequence continues at coordinate 88,463 of LPNX010929136.1, read as the reverse complement.
GCATTGAACCAATTTCCTTCCTGGAGGAAGAGAAACTAGCTCCCAAGTAGTGTTTTTCTGAAGAGAATTCATCTCTTCATCCATGGAAACTTGCCATCTCGGATCCTTCCTTTGTTATTCCTTGATCCAAAAGTCTCATCATGCTGCTAGTTTTAAACTCTAGGCTTAGGAGCTTCGAATTTAGTTTTTGGGTTCTTCTGCTGCTTTCCTTTACCCTTCAGATCTTTGGGTCCCGATACATGGAGGGCTGATCATGGGAGGATATGATGATCCCCATCTGGGCAAGATTATCATGTTCACTTGTTAGGGACTCAATGAAGGAATTAAGTGTAGGCATATTCCATCCAAGGGTTGTGAGATTCCCCGCATGGAATTTAGAGACAAAATATGAATAATCAGCTCTAAGTTTGGAGAGTATGGCAAGGATGAGATGATCATCCTCCTTCTCCACTTTGCATTTCTTCAAGAGTAAGACAGTGTGCTTGGAATTTGTGAAAAAGTCATTCAATGTCTCGAAATTGGAAGACTGGAGAGACATTAATTCATTTTTGAGCTAGTAAAGTCTCAAATCATCTTGCTTTCCATATAGGGTTTCCAATTTGTCTCAAATTTTCTTTGGAGTCTTCAATCCTGAAAGATGGAAAAGAAGATCGTGGTAAATAGAGAGGCACAAGAATATGAATGCTTCATCCTTCTTTTTCAAGAATCTTGATTTTTCTATAGTAGAACCAGGCTCAGGTTCAGTGTCCATGATGACTCTATAGAGTCCTATGGAGCACAGCTGAATCTCCATGTCTCCTTTCCATGAGTGGAAATTGTATGGAGTCAAAGATCCATTGAGGAGGCCATCTGGATTTGCTGGATCGAATGCTTCACCTGTAAAAAACCTGAAAATCACAACAGAAAGGGCAATGTAAGGTCAGACAGCCTGCACATTTTAGGCTTTCATCACACCTAGCATAGTCAATCAAGCAAGCTTGATCAACAAGTTCTTTACTTGGGGTATTAAGTGGTAAGCCTTGGCTTCTAGTGCAGTGCTGGATTTTTGAGCTATTGCTCAATTTTCATGCAAAAATCTGTCAAAAAGCTTGGTTTTGAGAGATTGAGCTTCATCCTGCCATGAGCTCTGATACCATATTAAACTTGCACAGTGATCTAAAGACTAAACACAAGTCTCATCAAAGATTAATAACAAATAACACATGAAAATGGTGTAATCGGGCTACGAAATGAGTATCTGCTCTGTATATTCACACAAAGAATGAGTAAAAATTACAATGTCATGCTACAAGCATGAATGAATAGCAATTTGAATACTCAAGGAGGTCATTCGAATTGAATGAGTGAGTCTAGCTTAACTGAATGCAAGCCATAGTCAACACTCAAGTTAACCACTGATCAAAACACTAATTGACTTAACTGATCCCTAACTAAAGTTGAAGTGCAATAAATGACTAATTCTTAACTAAAAAATATCAGACACATGTCACAGCAATCTAACCATAAAGTGGTAGCGCTTCAATGACACCAATGAACCCCAATGAGGTTAACTGAAGTGTAACTGAACATCAGAAGTGTTTGGAGGTGCCCCTGTTGACTCCAGTTCATTAAATAATCATTAAATAATCAATTTAATGAGGAGAGGTGCCTTCACTGCTTTGTTTAACTGATTGTAACCATCAGTTAGCAATAAAGTGCATTAATGACACTCAGATCACCCCCAGAGTGCTCCAATTAGCCTCCCCGAATGTAGGAGAAGGCTAAGTTAGCCTCCTTGACTGAAGGTAGGTGTGGGTGTGATCTGGCTGATGTCATTTAATGCTCCACTGATGTCATTTAGGTCAATAATACTTAGGATAGTGGTTTAACTAGGCCAAATTGACCAAAATGAGTGTGTCTAGTGGTAAATGTCTCCAATAGTATTGAGTGAAAAACTCAGAAATTATCAGTCGTTTATTCAACAACCAATAATAAACCAAGGAAAAAACACCCTAGGCTGATTAGATTGACAAATAAAGTCAAAGAGACCGAGTCTTTTATAGACACTATCATGCTAGAACATTTTATTACAACTACCCCATGGGGTATGGACATGTGATATAGTACAACAAGCACTTCCCAAAAGCAAATTTGAAGGTTTTCTGAAGTTCGAACAAATCATATTTGTCCTATTCACCAGGATCACTTGATAAAAACCACTAAGTACAACTTAGGTGGTAACTTCTGGCTACAATTGCAGGACGTGTGCTCGATTTGGTCATAGGGAAAGGAGAGGATATGAGAACACTAGAATCTTTGGTTTATACAGCCTATATAAACATCTCAACTTGACAAGAAAACATCAGTAGCACAAGCTTTATAAAAAAACAAATGAACCATTAAGTTGATTTATTTAAAATAAATGTAACTAACTAATGAATTTTTTATTTTTTTTTATAGCTAACTACATATAATAAATGAAAAAAGTAAATGCTCTCTTTTAAGGAGCTTATTTTCATACTCTAAGCATGATATAAAAAAGGTTAGGTGTAATAAAAAATCCAATGTAACCACCTAAGCATTTTATTAACATAAGAAAAATTTTCCTTATATTTGGTTACCAGCCAAAATAAGGATACTTTATTTAGAAAATGCAAACCTGCGTGATGATCCAGAATGGGCGAGATGGATGGGAGATCATAATAATATAATACTTCATAAAATTGCTTCCCAAACTAGTATGTGCATGTGCATGATGCTTCTATCCATGACTGGATATGACTGATATACCAATCAACAAGATGAGGCAGACTGACTACATCATCATACTGATCATCAGGGCTTATCAAATGATAACTCGTTGCATAAGCCCCAAGATGCTCCAAATCATAAGGAACCTCTACATGTGAAGAAGATGGCTGAGACTGATATTCCATTGACTGCATTGCATCTAACTTTTCACAACATTGCTTCTCAATGTATTCATTACTGTTGACTTTGTGTGGCTCTACATGATACTCTGAATGATCATGTGAAAATTCTAAATGCTCCTCTTCCATACTAAGATTTCCCCACGTATCCACACTTCCCTCTATGGACGTATCGTAGATTGGACTTCCACAAAGTTTTGAATAGACACTTCCCTTGCCGGACACATCATTGATGGGATTCTCAATAAGATTTTCACAAGTTGGATTATCTATGAAATTCCAATAGTCATCACTCCCATCCATGTCATATGTGAGAGAGTCTTCCTTTCTGGTATCACATCCTGAGATATAACTACCATCCTCCTGTTCATAATAATCATCTTTCAAAGTTTTGGTTTCAAAGATATTATGAGAATTTAAACTTTCCAAAACTTCATCCCTAAGTGATGAACATAGAGGAGTGTCATGATACACACCATAAACTTCTTCATAAGTGTCGGTCATTGTAATGGTTTCCTCATGAGGGGTTTCTGGAAAAATATTAGCATTGCAACAAACTTGAGAAAACCTCAAATTTTCAATGTTTTCAGTTATGGTGACATGAGGAGAGCCTTCAACAATGTGTTCAATCATGGGTTTCTCGCGAAGCTCTTCAATAGGATCATCCTGAGTGTCCTCATCTATAATTGGAGTCATGGGCTCCTTTAGCTCATTTAGGTAGGTGAGGGTCCTTTCTATAACCATGATCATATCTCCCTCACCATAATGCCATCTCTCAAAAAACATAACACATAAGTCTTCATGGGAGGTAATTCATTTATCAGGAAGACCACAAAACCATGTCCAAGCCTTCTTTTTCAAAGAATGAGCAAAAATTCGCATCACATTATCCCTATGAAGTATGTTGAGTGTAGTCATGAATGAAAAAAAAAATGATGTGACAGACAATTGAATCACCATTTCCATAAAAAGTTGGAGCCTGAGAATATCTTTCATCCTGGAGATATGGTTCATAGTTAGGAAAGCCCGGGATGCCTGATAAATCGATGGGAGGATATGCACTAGAAATTAGAGAACCATAATCTTCGTCATCCAGAATGTCTTCTCAGTAGCATATATCAACCATGTATTTTGTATTGAACTGAAGCTGTCGAATAATGAGCATTTAAAGTTTTACTATGTCATATGAGCTCATCTACACACAACAAGTCTCAACAAAATTATGAGAAAGAAGGGTTTTATCCCTTCAATGGAGTCGCCATGTGAAAACGAAAAATAAGCATTTCTAAATATTTCACAAAAAATAGTTTTTTCTTTTCTTTGCAAAAATAAAAAATGAAAAAAATCAGTGGAGTCGTGAGATGAAAATTAAAGATCTACTCTAACCATTCATCAAACAAAGAAAAAACAGAAAACAAGAAAACAAAAGTCGTACTTCGAGAATAAAAAGATTTATCCCCGACAAGGGCACCAAAAATTGTTTCCACCTTTCACACACCTGGGGGCGAATGTGGCAGACATCTTCAAGCCACTCAGTGTGTCCTTGGGGGCAAGTCTCGAGTCAACGTTGTCACCTTGTTCTTGACTCCTCCGTTTAGGTTCAACTCCTAACAAAGCCAAGGGGGGTAGACCCTATTAAGTTACTAAGGAAAAATTGTTTAGTATGGTGATGTTAAACTGAATGAGTTACTTAGGAGTCTGAAAATTAACCATAAACAACCATAGATGAAAAGATAAAAAATGAGCACATGATAACACAATAATGAGACACAATATATATATATATATATATATATATATAAAGAAAGAAAACAGTCAGTGCCTTAAAATGGAGTCATGAAATAATCAATGTACTTGCATGTGCTTGGAGTGAATGTTTTGCGATTTCCTCTTGGTACATTTTAAGTTAATGTGAAATATGAGTTGATTAAAATTAGGTGAGGGGGGGACTCCAAATATACCTGAGGGGTACTTTGAGTATGTCCAAAAAATAAACCTTCACAACTACCTGCAAGGAATGTGTGGGCTGAATGGAGTCTCTGAGATTGTTTTCATAATACCCCAAAGGTGTAATAGAGATCGATGCCTCAAGGTCACTTCTCAGGAGTTCCCACTTCCTTTGGGTATTTTGCCACCGTTATGGTTTGATCGAGGCATTGGGTTTTCGCTTGATGGTGGTTAATTGGGGAAGGTGAAAACTAATTAATCTAGTCACTCATGTTTCTTTTGATGCATCTTGATTGATTGGATGAACCACAGCCAAGTGCAGAGCATACACATCGAAGTCTTGTCAATTTTAGTGAATTTTAAAGGATGTGTTTTCTTAGAAAGAAAAACCCTCCATGAACCTCTTTCGGTCCAAGTGGACCTCAACTGGGGAATCAAGGAGGGGGTTTATTTTAGAACAATTGTTTATAAAAATTAATGATAAGAAGCAAAAGAAAAGAAGCAAACCACAAGTTTTCTAATTATTCCTACCACGCATATCTTTCCCCTTGCGGGTCAATCGGGAAGTCATGGGGTAAGTATTCGAGTTACTTTGATACTGTAATATGGAATATATGATAAATTAATCAAATCATGTTATTCCACATGAATGAAACTAATCTAGAGCGAACAAAAATAAGACAATGCAAAAACGACAAAAAAGGAGCGGATCCCCCTAGGGGGGGATGGGGAATGGGTTTGAAAGAGCCTATTTGGAGAATATTTTTATTATCTGCTATTACAACATCAGTAAGATTATCTGAATCTTCTTGGTTCTTATATAGGATGAAACCAATATTTTAGAAATTTCCGAAAATTAAAATTACAGTCAAAAGGGAGACCCTTGGGGGGATTCAGATGATCCAAAGGCCACTTTCGAACAAAAGCTTCTCTTCTTTCTGTTATTCCTTCTAAAATACAACTAGATGATTAGAATTAAATATGTTCAAAATCACTTTGAAATTACCTTTGGGTCAGCCTACTTTAAATAATAAAAAGAACTAAGTTAAAACTAGTTAAAATGGCAAAAAAGGAACCAAGGAAAGCAAGCTTTCCTTGGGATATTGGCCTGCTATTTCAGAATCCAATGAGATTTGCACTGATTTTTGTATTTTATCTTTTAAAAACAGAAACATAAGTCTAATGCATGCAAACTTTGGATTCTCTTTAAATTGCCATGCAAAACAGACGATTTCCCTAAACTAGATCTAGAATGCTTAATGAAACTTTTTAGGAAAGAGATCTAGATTATGAGCGTTGAAATGATAGATATATGTAAATTTTATATTAATATGATAGATCTGAATAACGAAAGATCTTGTAAACAAAGTAACCCGATAAAATTTGGAGTTTTAGGTGGAAGAGAGAGAAAGGGTGCTGGAAGCCTTGAAGATCAACCGTGGAGATTTCTGGTGGAATGTCGAGGGACTATGCCTTTGAGAATTTTTTTGGAGAAAGTGAGGAAGAAAACTATATCCACACCCTCTCAAATCTAGGAACCTACAACTTAATCCAAAGGCTTGCCAAAATGCTTGTGAGATCCGGTTAATACATAAACAGAGATATTAGAATAGCATGCATATAAACTTATAAAACATGTTGAATCTAGATCTCTAAACATGCATAAAAAGGAAATAGATAGCCAATAAACTTATTAACAAAATCCTTTCCTATCAGGACCATAATAAACTTATTATCAATCTTTTAGCACTGGATCCACAAACTAAAGCAAGTTATGAACATAGATACAGGTTACCTCAGTAAAACATGGAAATGCTCATCCACACACAAAATAAAATGACACCATCTTTCCTGCAAAGCTTTTATTTATTTCAAATGAAAAATAGCAATAGTACCTCAATCCCAGTTCTAACTAGCTTGTAAGAGGTAATCATTGCTTTATTTATAGCAAAAATAGGAAATCTAGACCAGGGGGGCGCAATTCCCAAAGAGAGAGAGATTGCAGCTACATGTGGAGTCAATCTGGGCTTGATCTGTGTTTAACTAAGCCTGATATGAGTCTCACTAAGTGCAAATATCAATCGAATAGATGATCTTATTGACACCTCAACTTGCTAATTGAAGCATCCACCAAAACTCATCCAGATGAGCCCACATGTGTGGAGGAGAGAGAGAGGGCACAATTCCCAAGATTGCATGCAATAATTGCTCTCTATTCATCCCAGATTAGCTCCTTCTATCAAGGAATGGTCAGATCCAGTCAATCCCAAGCAGATGAGACTAATTTCAGTCAAATCGGAGCAAATCCCAATGATTTAGGATTTGCGGTTTTCTCCATTATTTAATTAATTTATTAATTAAAATAATCAATATTTGATTTTTGGGATTTTTAACCTGAGTGATGGACAAATCACTCAAAAATTATAAAAAGTGGGTTTATGGGTTTACATGGTTCTCTTAGCTTGAAAATGAGCACCCCCATGACTGGAACTGATTTTCGAGCCCACTTTTATTACAAAACCAAATTTTCCAATTAGACTATTAAAAAATAGCCTAAGTTTCGCGGAAAAAATAAAATTAAAAACTCTTAAAAAATTAAAAAAATTAAAAACCTAGGGGGACTTAGACATGTTCATATGACTTGACCATAATTCCTAACATGTTTATACATTGACACATAGACTCTAATAACCTCAATAGGCCTAAATGCCAAGCCGTCCACCCCAACTTTGGAGGTTCTGAGTGAAAAACTCAGAAATTATCAGTCATTTATTCAACAACCAATAATAACAAAGGGAAAAAACACCTTGGGCTGATCGAACAAATAAAGTCTAAGAGACCGAGTCTTTTATAGACACTATCGTGCTAGAACATTTTATTACAACTCCCCCATGGGGTATCAACATGTGATATAGTACAACAAGCACTTCCAAGAAGCAAATATGAAGGTCTTCTGAAGTCCAAACAAATCATCTTTGTCCGGTTTAGCAGTCTCACTTGATAAAAACCACTAAGTACAACTTAGGTGGTAACATCTAGCTCCAACTGCGGTACATGTGCTCGATCTGGTCATAGGGAAAGGAGAGGATACAAGAACACTAGAATCTATGGTTTATACAACCTATAAAAACATCTCAACTTGACAAGAAAACCTCAGTAGCACAAGCTTTATAAAAAACCAAATAAACCATTAAGCTGATTTATTTAAAATCAATGTAACTAACTAATGATTTTATTTTATTTTATTATAACTGAGTACATATAATAAATGCAGAAAGTAAATTCTCTCTTTTAAGGAGTTTATTTTCCTACTCTAAGCATAATATAAAAAAGAATAGGTGTAATAAAAAATCCAATCTAATCACCTAAGCATTTTACTAACATAAGAAATTTTTTCTTTATCTTTGGTTACCGGCCAAAGTAAGGATACTTTATTTTAAAAATCCAAACCTGCGTGATGATCCAGAATGGGTGGGATAGATGGGAGATCATAAGAATATAATATTTCATCAAATTGCTTCCCAAACTAGTATGTGCATGTGCATGCTGCTTCTATCCATGACTGGATAGGGCTGATATACCAATCAGCAAGATGAGGCAAAATGACTACATCATCATACTGATCATCAGGGCTTATCAAATGATAACTCGTTTCATAAGCCCCAAGCTTCTCCAAGTCATAAGGAACCTCTACATGTGAAAAAGATGGCTTATATTGATATTCCATTGATTGCATCACATCTAACTTTTCACAACACTGCTTCTCAATGTATTCATTATTGTTGACTTTGTGTGGCTCCGCATGATACCCTGAATGATCATGTGAAAATTCTGAATGCTCCTCTTCCATACTAATATTTTCCCAGGTAGCCAGACTTCCCTCTATGGATGTATCATAGATTGGACTTCCACAAATTTTTGAATAGACACTCCCCTTGCTGGACACATCATGGATGGGATTCTCAAGAAAATTTTCACAAGCTGGATTATCTATCAAATTCCAATAGTCATATCTCCCATCCATGTCATATGTGAGAGAGTATTCCTTGCTAGTATCACATCCTGAGATATAATTAACCTCCTCATGTTCATAATAATCATCCTTCAAATTTTCGGTTTGAAAGATATTATGATAATTTAAACTTTCCAAAACTTCATCCCCAAGTGATGAACATAGAGGAGTGTCATCATACACATCATAAAATTCTTCATAAGTGTCGATCTCTATAATGGTTTCCTCATGAGGGTTTTCTAGAAAAATATTAGCATTGCAACAAACTTGAGAATACCTCAAATATTCAATGTTTTTAGTTATGGTGACATGAGGAGAGTCTTCAACAATGTGTTCAGTCATGGGTTTCTCGTGAAGCTCTTCAATAGGATCATCCTGAGTGTCCTCATCTATAATGGAAGTCATGGGATCCTTTAGCTCATTTATGTAGGTGAGGGTCCTTTCTACAACCGTCATCATATCTCCCTCACCATCATGCCATCTCTCAAAAGACATAGCACATAATTCTTCATGGGAGGTAATGCGTTTATTAGGAATACCACAAGACCATGTCCAAGCCTTCTTTTTCAAAGAATGGGGAAAAATTCGCATCAAATTATCCCTATGAAGTATGTTGAGTTTAGTCACGAATGAGAAAACAAATATGATGTGACATACAACTGAGTCACCATTTCCATCATAAACTTGGATCTTGAGAATATCTTTCATCCTAGAGATATGGTTCATAGTTAGGAAATCCTGGGATGCCCAAGAAATCAATGGGAGGATATGCACTAGAAATTAGAGCACCATAATCTTCATCATCCATAATGTCTTACCAGTATCATATATCAACCATGTATTTTGTACTGAACCGAAGTTGTCAAATAATGAGCATTTAAAGTTTTACTATGTCGTATGATCTCATCTACACACAACAAGTCTCAACAAAATTATGAGAAAGCAGGGTTTTATCCCTTCAATGGAGTCACCATGTGAAAAAGAAAAATAAGCATTTATAAATCTTTCACAAAAAAAAAAAATTTGCTTTTATTTGAAAAAATAATAACAGAAAAAAATCAGTGGAGTCGCCAGATGAAAATTAAAGATCTACTCTAAGCATTAATTAAACAAAGAAAAAACAAAAAGGAAGAAAACAAAAGTCGTACTGTGACAATAAAAAGATTTATCCTCGGCAACAACACCAAAAAGTGTTGCTGCCTTTCACACACCTGGGGGGGAATGTGGCAGAAATATTCAAGCAACTCAGTGTGTCCTTGGGGGCAAGTCTCGAGTTACGGCTGTCACCTTCTTTTTGACTCCTCTGTTTAGGCTCAAATCCTAATGAAGCCAAGCGGGGTAATTACTATTAAGTTACTGTGGAAAATTTGTTTATTATGGTGATGTTAAATTGAATGAGTTACTTAGGAGTTTTAAATTTAAATATAAACAACCATAGATGACAAGATAAAAAATGAGGACATGAAAGCACAATGCAGAGACACAAAATACATATATATAGAAAGAAAATAGTCAGTCCCTTAAAATAGAGTCATGAAATAATCAATGTACTTGCATGTTCTTGGAGTGATTTTTTTGAGATTTCCTCCTAGTATGTTTTAAGTTAATGTGAAATATGAGTTGATTAAAATTAGGTGAGGGGGGGACTCCAGATATACCCGAGGGGTACTTGGAGTATGTAGAAAAAATAATCCTTCACGGCTACCCGCAAGGGATGTGTGGGCTGAATGGAGTCTCTAAGACTGTGTTCATAATACCCCAAAGTTGTAATAGAGATCGGTGCCTTGAGGTCACTTTTCAGGAGTTCCCACTTCCTTTGGGTATTTTTCCACCGTTACAGTTTGATCAAGGTGTTGGATTTTCTCCTGATGGTGGTTTATTAGGGAAGGTGTAAACTAATTAATCTAGTCACTCACGTTTCTTTTGATGCAGCTTGACTAATCAGATGAACCGCATCCAAGTGCAGAGCATACACACCAGAGTCTTGTCAATTTTAGTGAATTTTAAAGGATGTGTTTTCTTAGAAAGAAAAACCCTCCAAAAACCTCTTTCGGTCCAAGTGGACCTCAATCAGGGAATCAAGGAGGGGGTTGATTTTAGAACAATTGTTTATATAAATTAATGATAAGCAACAAAATAAAAGAAGCAAACCATAGGTTTTCTAATTATTCCTACCACACATCTCTTTCCCCTTGTGGGTCAATCGGGAAGTCATGGGGTAAGTATTCGAGTTACTTTGATACTGTAATATGGAATATATGATAAAGTAATAAAATCATGTTATTCTACATGAATGAAACTAATCTAGACCGGACAAAAATAAGAGAATGCAAAAATGACACAAAAGGTGCTAATCCCCGAGGGGGGATGGGGAATGGGCTTGAAAGAGCCTATTCAGAGAATATGTTTATTATATGCTGTTACAATATCAGTAAAATTATCTAAATCCTCTTGGTTCTTATATAGGATGAAACCAATATTTTACAAATTTCCCAAACTTAAAATTACGGTCTAAAGGGAGACCCCTGGGGGGATTCGGATGATCTAAAGGCCACTTTTGAATAGAAGCTTCTCCTCTTTCTGTTATTCCTTCTAAAATACATCAATATTATTATAATGAATGATGCTCAAAATCACTTTGAAATTACCTTTGGGTCATCCTACTTTAAATAAATAAATAAAAACTAAGTTAAAACTAGTTAAAATGGCAAAAAAGGAACCAAGGAAAGAAAGCTTTCCTTGGGATCTTGGCCTACTGTTTGGGAATACAATGAGATATGCACTGATTGCTGGATTTTATATTTTAAAAATATAAACAGAAATCTAATGCATGAAAACTATGGATTCTCTTTAAATTGCTATGCAAAACGGACGATTTCCCTAAACTAGATCTAGAATGCTTAATGAAACTTTTTAGGAAAGAGATCTAGATTATGAGCCTTGAAATGATAGATCTATGTAATTTTTACTTTAATATGATAGATATGAATAATGAAAAATATTGTAAACAAAGTAACCAGGTAAAATTTTGATTTTTATAAGGAGGAAGAGAGAGAAAGAGTGTTGGAATCCTTGAAGATCAACTGTGGAGCTTTCTGGTGGAATGTCAAGGGACTATGCCTTTGAGAAATTTTTTGGTGAAAGTGAGGAAGCAAACTAGATCAGCAACCTCTCCAAGATAGAAACCTGCAACTTAATCCAAAGGATTGCCAAAATGCTTGTGAGATCCAGTTAATACATAAACATAGATATTAGAATAACATGCATATCAACTTATAAAACATGTTGAATCTAGATCTCTAAACATGCATAAAAAGGAAAGAGATAGCCAATAAACTTATTAACCAACTCCTTTCCTATCAATATCATAATAAACTTATTATCAATCTTTTAGCACTAGATCCACAAAAGATAAGCAAGTTATGAACATAGATACAGGTTACCTCAATAAAACATGGCAATGCTCATCCACATGCAAAATAACATGACACCATCTTGCCTCCAAAGATTTTCTTTATTTAAAATGAAAAATAACAATAGTACAATAGCAACAACACCTCAATCCAAGTTCTAACTAGCTTGGAAGAGGTAATATGTGCTTTATTTATAGCAAAAACAGGAAATTTGGCCCAGGGGGGCATAATTCCAAAAGAGAAAGAGACTGCAGCTGCATGTGGAGCCAATATGGGCTTGATCTGTGTGTAATTGAGCCTTATTTGAGTCTCACAGAGTGAAACTATCAATCAAAGAGCTGATCTAATTGACACCTCAACTTGCTAGCTGAGGCATCCACTGAAACTCATCCAGATGAGCCCACACGTGTGGAGGAGAGAGAGAGTGTGCAATGCCAAAGATTGCATGCAATAATGTACTCTCTTTTCAGCCTAGATCAGCTCCTTCTATCAAGGAATGGTCAGATCTAGTCAATCCCAAGCCAATGAGATTGATTTCAGTTAAATGAAAACAAATCCCACTGATTTAGGATTTAGGGCTTTCTCCATTATTTAATTAATTTATCAATTAAAATAATCATTTTTTTTTGGTATTTTTGACTGGAGTGATGGACAAATCACTCAAAACTTAGACAAAGTGGGTTTATGGGTTTACATGGTGCTCTTAGCTTGAAAATGAGCACCCCCATGACTGAAACTAATTTCTGATCCCACTTTTATTACAAAACCAATTTTCCAATTAGACTATTAAGAAATAGCCTAAGTTTTGTGGGAAAAATAAAATTAAAAAAAATTAAAAACCTAGTGGGACTTAGACATGTTCATATGACTCGACCATAATGGCTAACATGTTTATACATTGACACATAGACTCTCATAACCTCAATATGCCTAAATGCCAAGCCAACTACCCCAACTTTGGAGGTATTGAGTGAAAAACTCAGAAATTATCAGTCGTTTATTGAACAACCAATAATAATGAAGGGAGAAAATACCTGGGGCTGATCGAATTGACAAATAAATTCTAAGAGACCGAGTCTTTTATAGACACTATCATGGTAGAACATTTTATTACAACTCCCCCATGGGGTATGAACATCTGATATAGTACAACAAGCACTTCCCAGAAGCAAATATGAATGTCTTCTGAATTCCGAACAAATTATCTTTGTCCAATTCAATAGGCTCACTTGATAAAAACCACTAAGTACAACTTAGGTGGTAACAGTCTACATCATCAATACATGCAACACAAAAGAAAGAGTACTTTCGTTTCTCGATTGCATGTATATTTGTCATTTTCTTACTCCTATTGGAGTGTAAGCCCCTTGTTTTTGGGATTGCAGTACAAGTTATGTAGCATTGATATATCAACATCACCCATTGCAATATTCTAGGAAAACCTTCTCAGATTACCCATCCTTTCATTGAATTCATGACTCAAATTTTGTTTGCACCAATTAACAACATCGTTTGAATTTGCAAGGCGAGAAGAAAAGTGATTCATTTGATATCTCTTGACCGCACATTTCACATAGGCCCCAACACCATCATGTTCTCCTTTTCCATGTCCTGTTTCAAAAAAGATCCATGTGTGGAAAACATCCATGTTTCTATGAAGGCGAGACAACCATAAGAATGAGCGCATTGATTTAAATTGACTAGCACAACCATCTGACCACACGCAATGTTCTTTAAAAGTGACCATTCGTCTTGATAATTCTTTATAAAGCATACCACAACAATGCTGGACAAACCATGTATCATGTGTTTGACTAACATTCTCACACCATGATACCATGCTATATATCTTGTTGAAGTGGATATCTCTTCATGGTCTCAGGTTTCCTTAACTGCTTCTGAGGCAAAACTTATAGGTCTTCCAAAACAAGGTTTTGCACCAGAGAAGGTAAAATTACATAGAAGTAGTCTCAAGAAAATGCCCGCTATAAATCATAGGTTAAAGTAAATTCCTACAGCATATGGTCAAGATGTACTCTATTGATATTTCTCCCTAAACATGATCTCAGTTTGTATTAAGCATGTCTGATGAAAAAATTATGGATCTTCCAAAATAGGGTTTTAGGATAAATTTTAGAGTAAGTCTTGTAAATGACTAAGTGTTGGAAAACAGGCTTAGGTGGCCTTGGGAAAATTCCATCCATACCTAATGGGTGAATGATAAAAATAATATGAAACTACCATGCTCTAGCTTGTTAAGAAGGGTATCTCTCCATAGTCTTAGTTTTCAGAGAAGGTGTTTGATGACATAGCCTGCCAAAAAAAGGACCGTTCAAGTTGCTTTTAAACCAAAGTAGCAATCTGCCTAAGTGGCCTCATGGAAATGCATGCCATAGCTTTTGGGTTGAATAAGATTATCATACCATATGGTTATTGTGTATATGGGTGTTTTGTCTACCTTTCCACATCTTCATATCGAATTGAAAGTGCCTAAGGCAGAAGTTATGGATCTTCCAAAATAGGTTTCAGGATAAACTTTGGAGAAAGTCTTGAAAATAACTAAGTGTTGGAAAACTGGCTTAGGTGGCCTTGAGAAAATGCTTATCATACCTAATGGGTGAATGATAAAAATAATATGAAACTACAATGCTCTAGATTGTCAAGAAGGATCTCTCCATAGTCTTAGTTTTCACAGAATGTGTTTGATGACAAAATTAACAGCTTACCAAAACAGGGGTTCAAGTTGATTTTACGCCAAAGTAGCAAATCTACCTAAGTGGCCTTAGGGAAATGATCTCCATAGCTTGTAGGTTGAAGAAAATTACCGCACCATATGGTCATTGTGTAGATGGGTGTTTTTTCTACCCATCCACATCTTCAAATCGACTTGAAGGTTCCTGAGGAAGAAGTTATGGATCTACAAAATAGGGTTTCAGGATAAACTTTGTAGAAAGTCATGAAAATGACTAACTGTTTGGAAATTGGCTCAGGTGGCCTTGATAAAATTCTTTCCATACTTAATGGGTGAATGATAAAAATAATATGAAAATACCATGCTTTATATTGTCAAGAAGGATATCTTCCCATAGTCTTAGTTTCAACAGAAGGTGTTTGATGAAAAAAATAAGAGCCAACCAAAACAAGGGTTAAATAAAATACCTTGATAAAAAAGAAATTGTAGCCTGAAGAACTTGGATAATGCAAAATATCAACAGATTTGAAAACTCTGATTTATGAAATATCGACTGCAATATAGAGATAAAAACTCTTGGCTGAATAAGAAATTTTAAAACTCTTAGCTGAAAACCATTCTTTAAACTCTCGGCTGAAACATGCTCTGCAAACTTTCATTGGAAAAAATCTCTGCAAACTCTCGGCTGAAAAAATATATGCAAACTCTTCGCTGAAAAACTCTCTACAAACTATCGGCTAGAAAACAGATTAACAATTCTCGATTCAGAGGTTGATTAATACTATCTTGGATGAGAGTCTATATATACACCTCTCGGCCGAGAAGTTTTGGAATCCCGTCAAAATCACGGGAGTTTAATTTGCTGGCCCCTAAAATATTCTTGAAGCATTTTGTGACCTTAGTCTCAGGCGAGCTATATTTTATGTTTTTCATCCAAGAGTATAATACAACTTTTGATCGAGAGATTTGCTTAATTCTATGTTAGATTTCAAGCAAAACTAACTCTCACTCAAGATATATTCAATCTCTCAGCCGAGAGTTGTTAGTCAACCTTTCTAGCACCATGTATGCTATTTTCAGAAATGTCTCACTTTAGTAAGGTTGAAACACTACAAACAATGAGAATTACCTATTGGAGTTTATACCAGTAGATTCATCATTCAATCTACTTTCTCATCATATAATTTTTTAATTTCATTTAGGTTTTCTATTTTTTACTATTTTTTTCTAAACTTTAAGATTAAAAAGATTAGTGACTTAAAAATTAGTGATAATGAAAATTCAATATCAGCATGAAGAGGAAGCCAATTTTTTTTTTTTAAATCACAAGGTTATTCCTTGCAGTGTCCTATTCAAAAGGGTGGTTTTATTTATTTTTTATAAGAGTCACATTTGAAAGAAAATGAGATGAAAAAAACATGTGTCAATAAGGCACCATTTTTGGTACATATGTTATTTCAATAAATAATAAAAATTAGTGTATAAGTCTTAAAATATTCAACATATAGTCCATGCACAACTGCATTTCGTTTCCCTAAAATAAATAACTATCTCTAAGAAAAATGTAGGGCACAAAGGTCACTCATTATTCATACTTAAAATTTTAAAGTATAAGTTGTTGGTGCTCGCCAAATTTTCCCCACTATATGTTGATAATTTAAAAAAGAAAAAATATGAGTACGTAGCTAATTAAATTCCCTAAAATATTTGTGTTTACTTCAAGGTGAAATTCCTAAGGGAGATATCGGTTTGCAGGGATTGAATTTGAAAAACATAAAATTTTGCAATTTGTTTTGTCAAAAAACAAGCAAAAGTGTTTCCCAACTTCATGTTTTCACCCTAAAAACCATGTTCAAAGAGAGAAAAAGAATAGTGGAAATGAAGATGAAGTATTAACTTTCTCAATGTTCTTAAATCCAACCAGAGTCACCCAAAATTCACTAGAACGAGGTTTACAAACTCCACCGGTGAAATGTTCAATCTTAGACAGGTTTAGAAGGTGTCCAGGACCAAGATTGTTGGCTCCTCCATCTCGGTTCACAGATAGAAAATCAATGAATTCGAACATCCAGAGGCCAAGTGAAAAAATGCAACCACAACTAACATCAAACAAAACCCCATAGAAAGGACAGACGCAACCATTAAGACACACTAAACACCTAGTGTTTTGCACCCTGTCCTTTTGCCAGCAACTAGAGTCTTTAATGTGACCACATGGCATACAAGTGGATGATTTTATGGCACATCTTTTGTTTAACACTCCAACCATCTTGGTTCAAAGGTTTATACCAATTGTCGCATCCTAACTAAAGACCAAATCCTCATGCATAGCGTCCCCACCATGGATTTTATAATGTATGTTATAGTTAAGGATTATTGTTTTTGTTTGCATATCATACACTTGGCTTATACAAAGTTGATATTTGCTTTAGGCATTTGGTATATTTTTTATTTAGGTTTTCGCATGATAACACAAGGTATAGTATATAGTATGAAGGCCAATTTAAAAACTAGTTAGGATATAGGTTATTTCCAAAACCCAGGTGGACCACCTTTCTTACTTTGTTTTGTTTTCCTATAGCATAGGATTTGTTCCTTAGAAAAACTTAAGGGTGATATCATCCACCCCCACAAAGGGAAAATGGAGGTTCATGCATTAGTCTTAAATACTAAGTAAGATTATGACCTTTTCCTTTAACAACTCATGAGTAGAACAAAACTGAAGGAACGACAAACAGTTCTACGACTTGCAACCAACAGAGTTTTTAAAGGAAGTTATTTTTCACAAAATAGTATCAACCAGAATGTATGACGTAATATCGACAAATGGTCGTAAAAAGAAACATGCGATGATAAACACTAACACAGGCACATAAATCTTGCAGATTATAATAAAGTCATTATCATCACAACAAAGGGAGTAAGTGAAGTGTAATGTCTCTTAGCATTTCTAGAAGTTTCATATGGTAAATAATTTTTTTATTTATTTATGAATTTTTAGGGATGTTACATGTGGTATCAGAGCGAGGTTCCAAACACTATGCCTGATTGGCTCACTCGCATGCAAATAAGAAACAAATATACTGGTCATAATTTACATTTATTTTTGTACAAAAATATAAAATATGTTCTGCAGGAAAATGGAAGGTGTTGAAGCATTTGCTAAAAATGGGTCTCAGCATAACAATCTAGATAACATTTATGTTGAATTAAATAATCCACCTTCAGAGTTACTACAAACAGTTAAGGAGTTAAAAGATGAATTGCGAAGTGTAAAAATGGATAATGAAAGAATTCTAGAAATGAATCAGATGTTATTAGAAAAAATGCATAATAGATGAAAAGAGAAAGGAAATGTTTATGAAACTGATTCTGAAACAACGTCCTACAAACACAAAGGAAAGAAAGCAAAATATTCTGATAGTGAATCTTCTTCAGAGTTTGATACAAGGGCATGCAAGGGAAGGTATAAATACACAAGTGACAGTAATGAAGTGTTAGTTTTGTACCTAGGGAAGCGTTCCCCTAGGTGACTTTATCCTTTAGTCACCTAGTGAAGGGAATAATGTGAACCTTGCATTAAATGACTTAAGTGACATTTAATGTAACTTTATTGTCTAAATTCATTTTTTGAAAAATTTAAGTGACTAAGGGAAATTAACTTTTTAGAAAGAAACTTGTGTGCATTTAATCACCACCGTCAATCTAATTCATCCCCAACCATTGGATTAGATGCCTCTTCACCTACCTAGGGTTGAGACCAGAAAACAAGGAAAAGGAAAAAATTTCATTCTTGTTGAGAGATTGAACGAGAGAGAGCAAGGAGAGCTAGGGCACAATTTCCGAGGCATCTTGCTAGTGAAGATTTTAGTGGGCATAGACATCGAGGAGTAGTATGGACTTGATTAAATGTTTGCAATTATTTTGAGGATGAAGTGAAGCAACATTTAATTTAGTGCATAAATACCGAGGAGCTACGACCCAACATTTATTCGTTGGCACATTTTTCAAGGAATACTGTACAGTATGGTTTGGGCATAGTTTTCAAGACATTTATTAGGCACAATTTTGGAGGGAAGGTACAACACTCATCTCGAGGAAGTAGTATTTAGTTTCTGGCACAAAATTCGAGGAACCATACAACAGCATTAAATGTTGTCTATACAGTACAGATTCTGAGTTGGTTGGCACAATTTTCGAGGGAATAAATTTGCTGGTAATTTTTGGCACATTTTTCAAGGGAGCCTGCACAGAAATCGAGGCAGCAAAAGTATGAAAACTGAGACAGTTTGCTGGTCAAATTTCTGGGTTGAGATAAGTTGGATTTTTTACTGAAAAATTAATGTTTGATTTTTATCCCAAATAAATAATAAAACTCTCTCTCTCTCTCTAATTGGTTTTCCCCTAGTGGGCTTTTCCTAGGCCATTGGCGAAAATACTAGTGTTCTGTGTGGTTAAATGGTGTGTTGATTTCTATTTCTTGTCACTAAAATTTTTTGTTGACAATAGTGTTTTAAGTCTAAAATTTTTGTTTATTTCCAGAGGTTTATTTTTCTGATAATTTCATAAATAGTGATATAAAATTTTACTTGAAACCGATGGCTGAAAACTATCAAAACAAATATACATGGTATCAAAGAGGTTTGTGGTAGAAAAATAAATTTTAGCAGAGAAACAGTCATTTCTATAATTCAGAAAAACCTTTGTGACAGTAGTACATTTTGCTGAAACTTTTTCTTTGAGAAAAATGACTTCCATGGGGTTGAGAACTGAGGATAGGTTGGATGGGGCAGTGAACTTTGTCTCATGGAATGCCTAGATTTTACTTGTGCTGAAGGAGAATGAGTTGTGGGAGGAAGTAGTTAGAAACACTATAGCAAATCCCATTAATATTCCCACTTCTACTGATGCAGTATTAGTTACATCCTTTAATAAGAAGGATATTAAAGCCATTAGGATAATCTTAGATGCTCTTAAAGACCGTGTTATTCCACATATTTCAATGAAGGATCATGCACATGAGATGTGGTCTTCTTTGACCGGGTTGTTTGACAGTACTAATGAAAACATGAAGATGGGTGCTTAGGGAGAAGCTGAAAAACATCAAGATGGTCAAAGGAGAGGTGTGTATGGACTATCTTACTAGGATCTCTCAGGTAAGAGATGAGCTTGCAGCTATGGGGATGGTGTTTACTAGTCCTAATTTAGCGTGGACAACCCGGAATGGGGTTCCTACACCTTAGACTATTTTTTTTCGGGGGTTGGTGGCCAGAGAAAATGTTGATGTATATGTAACTTCGGAATGTATTCTTATATGTACTTTATATAT
>LPNX010929136.1:43279-62592 GCA_001517045.1 Pseudotsuga menziesii | reverse complement strand
ACGAGCAGGTCAGATGTAAGGGCTGAGCCATTCTGTCATGGTGAGAGGATTCAGTTCCTTCCATGTCAGATATGAGTGCTGAGATTGAGAGCCATTCTGAAGAGAAGGTCAGATGTAAGGGAAGTGCCATTCTGTTCATGGATAAAGGATTTAGTTCCTTCCATGTGAGATGTAAATGCAGAAATCTCTCCTCATTGTGGGTGAGAGTCTTCCATCATTATGGCGGAGGTGGCTCCTGCCTAGATGGGATTGTGCCATTCTGACGAGCAGGTCAGATGTAAGGGCAGTGCCATTCTATTCATGGCTAAAGGATTTAGTTTTTTCCATGTCAGATGTAAGTGCAGAAATCTCTCCTCATTTTGGGTGAGAGTCTTCCATCATTGTGGCGGAGGTGGCTCCTTCCTGGATGGGATTGTGCCATTCTGACGAGCAGGTCAGATGTAAGGGCAGTGCCATTATGTTCATGGGTAAAGGATTTAATTCCTTCCATGTCAGATGTAAGTGCAGAAATCTCTCCTCATTGTGGGTGAGAGTCTTCCATCATTGTGGCGGAGGTGGCTCTTGCCTGGATGGGATTGTGCCCTTCTGACGAGTAGGTCAGATGTAAGTGCAGAAATCTCTCCTCATTGTGGGTGAGAGTCTTCCATCATTATGGTGGAGGTGGCTCCTGCCTGGATGGGATTGTGCCCTTCTGACGAGTAGGTCAGATATAAGTGCAGAGCCATTTCACAGATGGTAGTTGAGGTGTCCTACCATGCGGGTGAATATAAGTGCTGAGCCATTTCACAGATGATAGTTGATGTGTCCTACCATGCTGGTGAATATAAGTGCTGAGCCATTTCACAGATGATAGTTGATGTGTCCTATCATGCTGGTGAATGTGAGTGTTGGGCCTTTCTGATGTGATTTTAGTTTACTACATGATCAGATGTGAGTGTTGGGTGTGCCTTTCTGACGAGCAGGTCAGATGTAAGTGCTGGGCAAAGACCTACATGGTGGTTAGGCCTACAACCAGCATGAAAAAGGGCTGGCTCTGTAGAACTTCCTATGACGAGATAGTACACACATGATGATGACCAGTGGAGATCCAAATCGAGATATGATCCAGATCCAGTTATGATGACTCCGAGAGATCCAGATCGAGTGATGATCCAGATCCAACAGTAGTGATCCAGATCAAGTGATGATCCAGATCCAGTCTAGTGATGATGATCCAGATCGAGTGATGATCCAGATCCAATGATGACGTTCTATGATGATCCAAATCGAGAGATGATTTAGATCCA
This sequence comes from Pseudotsuga menziesii, assembly GCA_001517045.1. Taxonomy (NCBI): domain Eukaryota; kingdom Viridiplantae; phylum Streptophyta; class Pinopsida; order Pinales; family Pinaceae; genus Pseudotsuga; species Pseudotsuga menziesii. The sequence goes on along the minus strand of LPNX010929136.1, from coordinate 61,306 downwards.
GATGACTTGAAGATGAAGATGACTTGAAGACAAAGAAGACTTGATGACAGAGATGACTTGAAAACGAACATGATCCAGTGATACAGAGAAGAAGACCAGTGCTGAAAATTGTGTCGAAAGAGTACCTTCCTAGTTAAGAGGGAGTGTTGATGTATATGTAACTTCGGAATGTATTCTTATATGTATTTTATATATTGTAACCCGATGTTTATTCCAGGATGTTTCTATTATGTATTTGAGTCATATTGTCTTACCCCGATGTTCCGATCAGGAGGATTATTAATGTAAACAAGTCTTGTCAAGTCATTAGGTAAGTCCCCACAGTTTCGGGGCACTTGGGTTATTATACACTAATTAAGGTGTAGGCTCGAGTAAGTAATTGTAAGTTAAGCCTACATGGTTGAGTGCACTTCAAGTCAACAGAAGAATATAAATAGAGAGTGAGAATCTCTCTATTTATCACTTGTGAATTACATCACTTTCCCTCTCAAGTGTGGCGCACCTTTGGAGAAGGAAATACTTTGGCTTGACAGAAGACAGAAGGCTGTTGTTGTGTTGGGAGGTCATCTTACTATTTTGGGTTTCACATCTTGTGGTGATACTATCTTAGAGGAAGTTGAGGGGTTTTCTCCATTTATGGTTTCCCCTATCAAAACTCTTTGTGTCTCTTGTCTCTTGTGATGTGCTTATGTTATTGTTGTGCTTGTTATTATCTCAGTGAAAAGATCTTAACATAATGATAGCTTAAATGTTGAAAAACTAACAGAAAACTTACCATCTTGGGACAGGGTCTATGATGACTTTTTTCAGGAGGAGACTCAGAGGGGTTTCTTCCAGTACACTAGTTCTACTAGTAGGGGGGATGAGGAGGATGTGGCATTGACAGCGAAAGGGAAGAAGAAGAGCAAGAAGGGTCCCATGAAGGGTGGGGTCAAGCAGTAGTAGGATGGGTAGAAGAAGGATATGAGCACTGTGAAGTGATTTGACTCTCACAAGATGGGACATTATGTTGCTATGTGTCTGAACAACAATAAGAAGGGGCAGTAGACAACTATTTCAGCTGATATCGATGATTTTGTAGGACGATTTCAGAGTGAACTTTCATTATGCACTTAGTGTATTGAGAGAGAGAGAGCATCCATTCTCACTAGTGTAGATGTTGACAGAGAGAGGGAGTTTTCCTATGTGACAGACCATTATCATAGTGAATCTACTTCCAACACTTGGTAGATAGATAGCAGAGACTCAAGTCACATGACAGGTTCTCATGAGATATTCTATGTGATTTCATAGGTAGAGACGGATGTGGAGGTTATGTTGGGAGATGACTCAGTAGTCAGTGCAGTTCGACGTGGGACCATTACATTTCAAAGGGAGTCCATGAGTCCCACGGTATTGCGGGATGTATTGTATGTACATGGGCTAAAGAAGAACCTAGTGTAAGTTTCCATGATCAAGGATCAAGGTATTGGGGTGTCTTTCTTATATGGACATGTGCATATGTTTCCCAAGACTGCAAGACCATCTCCTTTAGTTTCCATTGGAGCGAGATGTGGGAAACTATATAAGCTCTTGTTTCAGCCACAGCATGCCTTCGCACATAGCAGCGACAATGAACTATGTGATCTTTGGCATAGGATGATGGGTCAATTACATTATCTGGCCCTATGGTTTTTGAGGCACATGGTGACCGGTTTACCAAAGTTCAACACACGACAGGGTGATGTGTGCAGGGGGTATGCTTTGGGAAATTACACCAAGACTTCTTTTCTGAGTAGTGATAACAGGTTAGATGGTACTCTTGAATTGATACATTCAAACTTATGTAGACCTATGTATTTTGTGTCCCTAAAGGGATACGATTATTATGTGAGACTCATTTATGACCATTCTAGGAAGACCTGGATCTACTTTATGGAGAGCAAGAAGTTCGAGGAAGTCTGGTAGAGGTTCCAAGAGTTCAAAGCTCTTATGGAGAACCAAACAAGGAGGAAGATCCAAGTTCTTAGATTAGATAACGGGGGTGAGTATACCTCTAAGGAATTTGATGGATTTTGTAGATAGGAGGGGATCAAGAAATTGTTGACAGTTTCGTATACTCCAGAGCCTAATGGAGTAGCAGAGAGGAAGAATCGGTAATTGTTGGAGAAGCTTGAGCTCTGCTACATGACTAGTCACTTACTTTGTTTCTCTGCGCCGAGGCTTGTAGCACTACTGTATGCCATCAGAACAGGATTCCCCATCGTGCAGTGGAGAACTTGACACCTAAGGAGTGTTTTTAGGAAAAAATCCTGAAGTTGGCCATTTTTCATATATATTTGGTAGTCTGACTTACTCTTGTGTCCCTTTAGAGAAGAGGACAAATTTAGAGCCTGCTGTAGAGAAGGGCATCTTTGTGGACTATGATGAGACTATGAAGGCCTTCCATATTTACCTTACGTCTCAAAGGAAAGTGGTGGTGAGAAGGGATGTGAATTTTGAGGAGGAACAAGCCTTCGAGAAGCCGAGAGAGTTAGAGTAGAGAGATTTGTTAGATTTTTATTTATCATTCAAGCTAGCATTATGATCTTAGGATCTTTAACTGAGAGAATAACATGCACAACAATAAAACACAAGAGATAAGAGACACAAATAATTTTCCTCGGGGAAACCATAAAGAAGAAAACCCCGCAACTTCCTTAGATATAGAATCAATACCAAAAGTAAAACCTGAAAAAATAAAGAGGATATCCCGACAACAGTAGTCTCTCTCTTGTCCCAGCAGCTCCTCCTCTCACTCATGCACCCCAATGAGTGAATGTGTGTGTGATAAATATATAGGCTCACTCTCTATTTATATTCTTCATTCACTTGAAACCCACTCCAACATGTCGTCCTCACTTAACAATTACTTACTAGAGCCGACATCTTTAGGAGTGTCTAATAACCCTAGTGCCCCACAACTTGTGGGGACTTTTCCTCCTCTGTCCAATGAGGAGGTTTATCCTTAACACAATGGTGGGGACTATTGCCCCGACTTACAATGACTCACCTAGGGTCGAATTCTCTAGGATAGTCTAACAACCCTAGGGACCCACAACTGTGGGGACTTTAACACTTGACAAATAGGAGGGTTACCCACAATGACTTGACATGAATTATTTATATTATATAAACTTACTGGAATAAACATCAGGGTATTACATGAATCAATTACACTACAGACACATCCTGGAATAAACATCAGGGTACAATACATAAGATATACAGAAGAATACATTCCGAAGTTACAATTACATCAACACTCCCTCTTAAATAGGAAGGTATTCTCTCGACATAATTTATTAGTACAAGTATTATTCTCTATATCATCTGGATCATCATCGAGTCCCCATCATATTCACCTTCAATTCAACTCCATCTTCAAGTCATCTTCATATTCAAGTCATATTCATCATCGGATCTAGATCATCACTCGATCTGGATCATCAGCACTGGATCTAGATCATCACTCGATCTAGATTAGCATCACTGGATCTGAATCATCACTCGATTTGGATCATCAGCACTGGATCTAGATCATCACTTGATCTAGATCATCACTCGATCTAGATCATCATCACTGGATCTAAATCATCACTCTATCTGGCTCATCAACACTAGATCTAGATCGTGAATCGATCTGGATCATCATCACTGGATCTGGATAATCACTCGATTTGGATCATCTATGGTCTAGAACATCTCTGTTAGATCATCATCATGGGTGCTATCTCTTGATTGTTCTTGTCACAGCAAGTTCTACAGACCCATCCTGTTTTCATGATGGTTGTATGCCTAGCCTCCATGCAGGTCTTCTTTGAGCACTTATATCTAAACCTAAGTCAGAATGGCCCATCCAGCACTTACATTTGATCATGTAGGAACCAATCCTATAATCATATCAGAAAGGCGCACCCAACACTCACATTTGACCATGTGGGAACATAGCCCACAAACCTGTCAGAAAGGCCTAGCACTCACATCCGTCAACCAATGTCGGAATGGCTCAACATTTACAATTGGCCATGTGAGGAACCAATCCTCCATGCCTAAAGGCTCTACACTTATATCTGACAACCAATGTAATAAAGTATCAGCACTTATATTCGACACATGCGAGGAACCAATCCAACATGCATGTTCGAAAAGGCTCTGCACTTACATTCAACAGATGTGATAAACCAATCCAACATGCATTTTCGAAAGGGTGTGCACTCACATCTGATCATGTAGGAACCAATCTTACAGTCATATCAAAATGACTACCAATCCTAGACTGAGCTACCTGGTAACTGAACAGGCGCCTCCATTCCAAGAACGACAACAACCCTTATATCTGATCAAGTGGGAACCAATCCCTCAATAACATTAGAATGGCCATATGCTAACATATGATCATGTAAGACTACATTTTACATCCATATTAGAAATACCCTTAGTCCTAGACCAAGTATTCCTAGTAACTGACCCGGCACCTCCATTCCAATAATGGCATTCAGCACTTATATCTGATCATGTAGGAACCAATCCTATAGTCACATCAGAATGGCTCAACACTCATATCTAACATGGAAGGAACAAATCCTCTCACCATGATACAATGGCTCAGCCCTTATATCTAACCATGGAAGGAACCAATCCTCTCAGCATGTCAGAATGGCTTTGGGTCTCATCATTTCTCTTTGGAGGAAACCTCGATCTGGAGAAAACCAAGCTTCTCCCTAAAGTACTCAAAATTCACCCTAGCCAAAGGAGTCGTCAACACATCAACTATTTGTTCCTCTGTCACAACATATTGGAGCTTCACTACTCCCCTTTGCACCATATCCTTGATATAGTGATACTTGATCTCGATATGCTTTGACTTGTCATGGAACACTGTATTCTTTGAAAACTTCACGCAACTCTAGTTGTCACAATGTATACAAGTAGCATCCATCTGGAGATCAAATAAATCAGCTAGTAGATTCTGTAGCCATACTACCTCACATCTAGATGAGCAAGCTACAACATACTTTTCTTCAGATGTACTCAGTGCCACACAGGATTTCTTCCTGCTAAACCAAGCAACACCCTGAAGTGTACTGCCTGCCCAATCTCAATCAACATAACCTTCAAGTTTAATCTTTCGATTCACCTCATACTTGAGCCCATAATAAACTATACCCCTGCATGCTTTGAAACCATCAGGTGAACATGTCTCAATATGTTCACATCAAAGCAAATATCTAGTCTTAGGTACATCAACTCACAATACATCGTGGCATCAACAGTCTCTGATGAAGCATCACTCAATAGCTTCATGTTCGATGCCATAGGTGTGGTCATGGCCTTGCATTCAATCATCCTGAACCTCTTTAGGATCTCTACTGCATACTTCCCTTGTCCACACCTCCATGCCTAGAAAATAGTGCATCGACACATAATAAGAGCATCATTGGTCTTCCGCCTTCAATCTTGAATCAAAGGTTGGAATCAACTTTACTCTCAGTAAATCCTAGAGTCATCAATAATCTATCCATCCTGTCATACCATGTGGAACCTTAGGATCTTCTGCACTCACTCCCTCTGAAGCGGAGCATAATACACCCTCTATCTTCCGTACTCTATGCACTGAAACATTCTGTACTGGAGTGACAAGTAGCTTCCTCTGCTACTAATATTCTATGTATCCATCTAGGATCATTGGATACCAAGTTCCTGTGTCTTCAACTTTTTCAAAATTTCTTCTCGCACCCATCTGTGAGCTTGTCATCCTCTATCAACCTTGTAGCATAGGTTCAGATATTCATCAAGCTCATCATGTATGTGTTATCCCATGGGTGTATTTTGAACTCATACAAGGCCTTCTTTCATTTGCACACATGATTCTACCTATCATGTGTCTCAACTCCCACTAGCTACAAATGTCTCTTCGTAGTCTGTGCCTTCTTTTTGTGAGAAGCCTCATGCTATGAATCTTGCCTTGTATCCCATGATGTTTCCATATACTACATGATGGGACTATGAACATTCTTTTATGTATCTATACTGCATTCTAGGCATCATTATTCTTGAACTCATCTTCCCTTTCTTCTTGGAAGGTTCTACATTAATGATGTTGCTGCATTCGTCGTATTATTTTTCATCTTGAACTGTCGTTACTTGTTCTTCGAACAAGTCTCATCCTTCTTTGCTTGTAGGTAATTATGCATGTGATATTTCCTACAAGTCAAATGCATTTGTATGGTTCAAAACATTTCATAAGGAATATTCATACTGGCAAGTTCTTATGCATAAATATATGATTACGCAACTACTTTATCCAATACAACATTCATCCATATCTCACCAAAACTTTCTAGATTCCTTCCATCTCTACCAGGACAACATTGAGATTGTGCACTAATCCAATATGTCAGCAAAGAGGTTTCATTCTAGTAAGTAGCAATGGAGAGTTGTATAGTACCATGAGAGACTTACCCATCACATGCATATTCGTAGTATACTGTCATTAATGTAAACATTCTATCATGCATAATACATTAACTGAATATAAATAAATGCATAACAAAACAATGTCATGAAATGACAATTGAATACTTATCTTTATTTGTTTCACGAGTAGACTCCTTCTTGAGCCTTCAGCTTCATCATCTTCTTCATTCATAATAGTATCATTTCTTATCCGAATGCTAAGGTGGATAAGAGGTTCTACAAGAGTTGAGTTCTACATATTCCTCATCTCTTGAGGGATCTTCTTTGGATGGTGAGATCTTGATATTTAGTTTCTTCCATCTTCTCTTCTCTTATTATGAATCGAGCTTCTTCTTATTCCGAGAGTCTGCTGAAAGTAATCACTTCCTTCTATCATGCATTCCTCGAATGAATGAATCCCATGATCCTTGGAGGCCATTCAAGGTGTCTATCACCACTTCTACATTCTTCACTTCTTCTTTTACCCCTTTCAATTTGTTCTTTGATTTGAGAGACCCTTGTAAAGTATGACTGGATGGTCTCCTCATTCTGAATCTTTACATTCTTCAACTCATTTCTTAAGGTCATCTTCCGATGTAAGTTATTCCCTTCAAATAGCTTGGTCAAGGAATGCAACATCTCTTTTGGTGTCTTTAGGAAATACACTTATGGTTCAATTTGATTCGTGATTGAATCAACAATAATCTTCTTGGCCTTGACCAACTTATTCTAGTGTATGGCTTTTAGCCTCATCACCCTCTGGAACAAGAACCTCTCTACTCATGTAGGTGTCCAATCCATTTTCTTTAGAGAGATCAAATACTTCCATCATTGGATTTTATCACCTTCACCAAGCTTATCATCAAGCTTATGTGATATATCACTTTGAAATGAGAACCTCAAATGCAAATAGCAAAATATTAGATCTTACCGATTTGAGGTGTCTGTCCTGGTTCCGGAGATGGTTGATCTAGGATTTGTCACAGAAACCCTAATTTTAAAAACTTGGAATATTTCATATCTAATTGGATAGAAATATATATCTCTTCAAATTGAGCTTTCCAGTGTACTCCTTTTCTGAAAACAGTGGAGGGAAGCTCCTGGAACAAGAAGCCCTAGTTTTCCAATTTCTTCTGCAGAAATTCCTGTTACTGTTTCTGCAGTATCACCAAAATTACTGGTCCTATGTGTCTAAAAATTCATACTGAGGTATACTCACATGTTCCTATTTCAAAACCATATGTTTCATCAGAATTGGTTTCACCAATTGGGACTTATGATCATTTTCCCAAGGTGACCTGTTAAAGGACTATCCAGAACAACGAAGTTGTACGGACTGCCGCGTGTCACTGGTTCATATTATAAGTTTGAAACTTGAACCACAGAAAGTAAATTCCATGCGCTTTCTAGAACATTTTCATAAATTTCATTTGGACCTTTGTATTCCAAATATAGCAATTCTCCCTAGGTGTCCTATTTAGGAATGAATTCTGGAAGAAGCTGGAACCCTAACTTCGAGGGATCATATCTCCCATAATATAGCCAATCTGAGGATTAATTTTGGACACTGTGTAAATCAATATTTTTTATTTGACCTCTGCAATTGAAAGCTCTTGATCCTTCTCCAATCCTGAGATATAGTGAATGTGCCAAAACTTATCAATTTTAGTATTTTAGGGTTTATCCAACTCGGGGTCAACTAGGGTTTGACTTTCCTTGAGTTTCACATAACCAAAAATATTGATCCAAGTCTCTAAACTTTGATTTTGATGAGAAGAACAATCCTATGCTGGGATTACTCAAAAATTCCTCTTTTGCAAGAATCCCTAATTTCCCGCACCAAAAACTGAAAATGCTCGGAATCGAATTCCGCTTCGACAGAAAAATGCACCCTTCAATGGAGAGTCATCCTAGCATACTTTTGCTCATGGATTATGGAGAGAGACCCAAAAAGTAAGAACCCCTAGCTTCTTCAGCTGCACAATGTCTTCTTCTGAGGTTGGCTCTGATACCATGTTATATTTTTTCTTATCATTCAAGCTAGCATTATGATCTTAGGATCTTTAACTGAGAGAATGACATGCACAACAATAAAACACAAGAGACAAGAGACACAAAGAATTTTCCTCTAGGAAACCATAAAGGATAAAACCCTGCAACTTCCTCAGAGATAGAATTAGCACCAAAAGTAAAACCCAAAAACATAAAGATGATCTCCCAACAGTAGTAGTCTCTCTCTTGTCACAGCAACTTATCCTCTCACTCATGTGCCCCAATGAGTGAATGTGTGTGTGATAAATAGAGAGGCTCACTCCCTATTTATATTCTTTCATTCACTTGAAACCCACTCCAACATGTCATCCTCACTTAACAATTACTTACTGGAGCCGACGTCTCTAGGAGTGTCTAATAACCCTAGTGCCCCACAACTCGTGGGGACTTTTCCTCCTCCAACCAAGAAGGAGGTTTATCCTTAACACAATGATGGGGACTATTTCCTTGACTTACAATGACTTACCTAGGGTCAACTTCTCTAGGATATTCTAATAACCCTAGGGCCCCACAATTGTGGGGACTTTAACCCTTGACAAATAGGAGAGTTACGCACAATGACTTGACATGACTTGTTTACATTATATAAAATTCCTGGAATAAACATTGGGGTATGACATGACTCAATTACATTACAGACACATCCTGAAATAAACATTGAGGTACAATACATAAGATATACAAATGAATACATTCTGAATTTACAATTACATCAACACTCCCACTTAACTAGGAAGGTATTCTCTCGACACAATTTATTAGTACAAGTTTTCTTCTCTGTATCATCTAGATCATCATCAAGTCCTTATCATATTCACCTTCAAGTCATGTCCATATTCAAGTCATCTTCATCTTCAATTCATCTTCATCATCGAATCTGGATCATCACTCGATCTGGATCATCATCACTGGATCTAGATCATCACTCTATTTGGATCATCATCACTGGATCTAGATCATCACTAGATCTGGATCATCATCACTGGATCTAGATAATCACTTGATCTGGATCATCTATGGTCTAGAACATATCTGCTAGATCATCATCACGGGTGCTATCTCTTGATTCTTCTCATCACAGCAAGTTCTACAGACCTAGCCCTTTTTCATGATGGTTGTATGCCTAGCCTCCATGTAGGTCTTCTTTCAACACTTATATCTGACCCTAAGTTAGAATGGCCTGTCCAACACTTACATTTGATCATGTAGGAACCAATCCTATAATCATATCAGAAAGGCACACCCAGCACTCACATCTGACCATGTGGGAACATAGCCCACAACCCTGTCAGAAAGGCCCAGCATTCACATCCGTCAACCAATGTCGAAATGGCTCAGCACTTACAATCGGCCATTCTAGGAACCAATCCTCCATGCTTAAAGGATCTGCACTTATATCTGACAACCAATGTTAGAAAGGATCAGCACTTATATTCAACACATGCGAGGAACCAATCCAACATGCATGTTTGAAAATGCTCTACACTTACATTTGACACATGTGAGGAACCGATCCAACATGCATGTTCGAAAGGGGGTGCACTAACATCTGATCATGTAGGAACCAATCCTATAGTCATATCAGAATGCCCCCTAGACCCAGACTGAGCTACATGGCAACTGACTAGGTGCCTCCATTCCAAGAATGGAAACAACCCTTTTATCTGATCAAGTGGGAACCAATCCATCAATCATATCAGAATGGCCATGTGCTCACATATGATCATGTAATACTACATTTTACGGTCGTATCAGAAAGGACCTCACTCCTAGACAGAGTATTCCTGGTAACTGACCCGGCACCTCCATTCCAAGAATGGCATTCAACACTTATATCTAATCATGTAGGAACCAATCCCACAATCACATCAGAATGGTTGAGCACTCATATCTCACATAGAAGGAACCAATCCTCTCACCATGATAGAATGACATAGCCCTTATATCTGACCATGGAAGGTGTTTGTGCCAGAAATTGTTTCCAAGGCTATAAAGAAACAAGCCAACACAATCTCAAAAATTCAATCCAGTAAAACTAAGGCTTAGGGTTTTTTTGAAAGGTTTTTGTGGTTGTAAAGTCTGGTGGCTGAAGGGAATACATTCATGAGTCCAGCAGGAACTAAATCATAAATAAAAAAGAGCAGAGATGCATAATATAATCACTAAGTACCAATCAGAGTATAATCTTAAAGTTCATTCATAACTGACAAGCATTACAAGTAAAGAAACCATAAACCAGCAATGAATATATCAGTCAAGTAGCTAAACAAGCTAAACAATGAAGCTAAAACATAGTCTGAAGGGTGATTTAGATCATATATTTCATAGTACTGTTCAACAAATAAACATGAGAGTTATGTACTTAACTCATAAACAAGTCCAAGACCTCCTTAGCCAGCCAAAAAGTAGAACCCCTTGTTCTCTTTTTCCTCTACCTAAATACTATTTCTCAAAAAAAATCAGTTAGGGTTGAAACCCTAACTGTCTTCATCCAAGTCATCAATGGGATAATTGTCAAATTACAATTTACAAAATAAAACATTTCTTCCAAAAACTTAACAAAAGATTGACTAATTAAAATATTTCTCAAAAGACATAACAAATAACTGACTAATTAACAAACTCAAAGGTCTTTTGCAGCCTCAGCTAGTAAGGCTATTCCATCCAAAGCTTGGGCCTTCTTCTTTGCTTGCTTTTGCTCAGGTTCCATGTCTTCTAATCTTCTTGTAATTTATTCATTCTGCTTCTGTAGGCTTTCAACAGTTAGCTTCAAATATGCACAGTGCAAATCAATGGTTCTCTTCCTCTTCAGGGCTTCTTTGGACACTGCAGTCAACTCGTGATAATGCTCATTAACTTCTTGCAAATCTTCCCTGAGTCTTCTATTTGCTAGGATCAATCCATCATTCACTTCCTGCATGTAATCCATCTGATGCCTGTATTGTTTGATGGTTTTCTGCAGGTTCTCCTTTTCTGAATCAAAGGCTTTCCCTATTGAGGTATCCTGCATCCCACTTGGCAACCATGGGATATCTAGCCCTCTAAAAATGTCTTCTTCATCTGACAGTAACTCTGAAGATATACCATGAATAGTAGGGTTTTCCTGATTTATTGTTTCTGTAGGTGCCATTTCATCTATCGAGTCCTGGTCTTTAGAATGAGAGACTTCAACTTCTTTTTCCTGTTGTTGTTTCAGTAGTTCACTTCTTAATTCTAGAAATACTGCAGATAGCTTAGTATCAGTGAGACTAATCTCTTTTGTTGCCTTCAATGGCTTTTTCCCCTTTGTATGATGAGAAGCTGGAGTTTTTAGAACTGCTTCTTTTTCAATATTTAGTTTTTCATCTAAAGAATCATCATCAAGTACAGTTACTTCTTTTGAATTTTATCTAGGATTTAACAGTTTTTTCATACTCAATCTCAACTTGTTTCTTGGCCTATTTTTAGCCCTCCAACCTGGGGCAAACTCTCCCAGCATTTTCAACGTTCTTCCTTGATGTCTAACTGTGGAAAACTCCATAGCTTTAATCTTGATCTTCTTTTTATTAGGATTGACTATTTTATCTTCTTGACCGCAGAATTCTTGGGGCATTCCAGCCCTAGTTTCAGTTTTGACAATGAATTCATCTCCTTCTAATAGATATCCCTCATCCTTAGATAAGATAGTGATGGGGCTCCTTTTCTGGACCTAGATGTTTTCTTCCTTTACAACAATCTTCTCTATGGCAACGGTTTTCTCTTCACTGAAAATTTCTGTTGTTACCCTTCCCTGCACAGGATGACCTTCATTTTTTGTAAACAGTGAGCTTTTGTCCTTGCTATCAGCTGAAGACTGATGGCGTTCATAGTTTCCTTTTAAGGGCTCTGGTACTTCTTCAAGTTTAATATCTTTTTTGTCTTCAACCTTGATTTTATAACCTACTTTCCTAACTAGGGTTTTCCCTTTGTCTACATGCTTTTTGGTTTGCTGCTCTTCTTGTTTGATTTGAAAACCAGACCAAAAAAGAAAATAATCCCATGTCTTCCCTTCTTTTTGAAGAGCAATACTTATGATCAACTTGATCAAACCATGATGGAAAATTGACTGTGTAGTATGATCCTGATGCCCCTTAACTCTACTTGACATCTTCTGCAAAATTTTAAACAAAAAGAAAGGACGACTCATTTTGGATTCATCCACCAGATGCTGTAAGAACCTAAAATGGTATTTGAACACATAGGCATATCTCCCCTCACAGGTGATATAGCTTTACAAGACCTTAATGGGCTTCACCCATTCTTCTCTGAAATTTTGGATTAGTATTCCTTTGCTCCAGTCTGGTGTGATGCCAGGTAAAAGGTACCTCTGGGCATTAAAAGTGAAAGGCAACTTTTTGAACCACATTTCACCTTCATTTCTAACTCCTGTAGCTTCAGCAACTAGCTCCACAGTCAATTTAAACTTTAGGATATCAAACACTACCATGCCCTGGTTATAGCATTGGGAAAATTTATATGAGACTTCAGTATTATAGGAATCGATCTTCTTGAAGAAATCTAACCAACCATCCTTTTGAAAAAGCTCTGCACAACCTGGAAATTGGTCAATCCATTTCAGATCTGTGGGCTCAACCCTATTTGTTTTGCCACTTTTTCCCATCTACTCACTACTACATTTCAATCCAAAATCCGACGACGCGTGGATTTCTCTTTTTAAACTTACCAAAAATCACAAGGATACATTTTTTTTTGTAAATGTGGCCACAAGCATCGGTTAAGCGACGGTTATTCTCATAACCCTCGCTTAACCGACAGCGCGTTAGTAAGCGTCACTTAAGCGACGGTGTGGCCGCCGCATATCCGACACTTAGGTTATGGGTTTTTTGTTTATTTTTTACTCCATTAACATCGATTTGATTTTAATGTCTTGTTCCAATCTTAATATCTTGTCCCAACAGTGTTTGTTCAGTCTTATTTTGATATCTTGTCTGAATTTAGATAGTTTTTAATGAATAGAACTCCATATCACTATATTTCATATATATATATATATATATATAGATTGATTGATTGATTGATTAAAATTCATGAACATTCTCCATCTGCATATGCAACAATTATATTGTTTTGCGATTATTTGTCTTCCCTTTTGGGTTAGTGGTGTATTTTCCCTAGCTGCTACAGAAAGTTTGATTGCTCTCTATATTTTTTCGTAAGTCTTTACTTGCATAAATAAATAAAAGCATTTTAGACACATGTGTCCCGGTATATACTCTTGAAAGGATAAGGCCCCAGCCCCGGCCCCGGCCGTTGTTTAGGAGTCTAGGGTCTTTGGTTTATTCTTCTATAAAAAAATTAATTGGGTTTTATGTTTAATTTGTCATGTTCAATTAGGTTTGCAGAGAATGCTGGTAAATATGGTATGCCATCTGATCGGGAGTTAGACGGGCACTTGTTCTCTGAAATCAGAAATTTGGGGATTGTTTGATATCTTTTTAAAAAGAAATTCCCAATTGAAGGTTCCAAATTGTATCATGACAGATATGGCCCCTTTGAGATGTTCAAGGTTTCTAAAGATCTTGATCATGTTTATGCTTACTATTACCCCAGTTCTTGTATCTGGGGGCCAGATGATTTTGATTTTAGAAGAAGAGGAAGTGAAAGAAGTTGCCCAGGGAGAATCAGGGGAATAAGATGAGAACTCATTGGAATCAGGGGTTATAAATGAGGAATCAGATGAATGGGATGAGTTCGGGCATATGGAGGATAGTTCAGTGGATGATCTTGATCCCGGATCATGGAGAAATATTTTGGATGAAACTCTGAGCCGGGAGAATATTTCATCAAATGAGGAGGGGTTGTATGTATCTGGTGTTAATAAAATGATGTTTGCGGTCAGCGAAGGTGAACCGGAACTCATGAAGGAAGCCATATCAGATCTTCATCTTGCTGCAGATGGTGGTTATGCGCATGCCCAATCCACGCTGGGGTTTTTGTTTGAGATCGGAAGTGGGGTTGATCAGAGCGATGCAAAGGATTTTTTGTATCATCATTTTGCTGCAGAAGGTGGAAACTTTCAGTCTAAGATGGCAGTAGCCTATACCTATTATCGCCAACATGTAAACTGTAAAACTCATTTTATTCGTCCAATTTCAATATTAGCCCCTTAGGCTTTGTTGAATGGAACATTGATATGGCTGTAAAAATCTTAAAGAATTGTTTCCCCGTGGAAAACGGGCGAAGATCCCTGGATGTTTCAAACAACAACCTCTCGTAATGTACTTATTTAATTTGTCAAGCATGGGCAGAATGAAAAATGTTTTCACTCACATTTGATGGGAACATCCCAAACAGGATTCTCATATGGCCTTTATTTTTGCCACAGATGTATGAGAAATCCGTTAAGCTTTATGCAGAACTTGCATCTGTTGCGGTGGCTAGCATTTTTAGTTTCAAAGAACCACCTTTGGTTGAGCCAGTTTGGATCAATGATGGAGCTGAAGAGAACAAAGAAGCATTGAGGAAGTCATGTGGTGAGGAAGATGATGATTTCCAAATTATTGAATATCAAGCCCAGAAAGGGAGTTCAATGTCAATGTATAGAATTGGTATATTTTATTACTTTGGTTTGAGAGGGGTTCACTGTGACCATAGGAAAGCATTGTCATGGTTTCTTAAAGCGATTGAAAAGGGAGACACAAATTTGATGGAATTTCTTGGAGAAATTTATGCACGAGGTTCTGGAGTTGAAAGAAATTTTACGAAGGAACTAGAGTGGACCTTGTTGTAGAGAGAGGACCTTGGGGATCCTTTTTAAGATGGGCATTAGAGTCTTACTTGAAAGGCCAAACTGCCAGAGCTCTGCTATTGTACTCAAGAGTTGCTGAACTTGGATATGAGGTTGCACAGAGTAATGCTGCATGGATACTTGACAAGTTTGGGGAATATGATATATGCATAGGAAAGTCAGGTTTCTCCAGTGATGTTGAACAACATCAACGTGCACACACCCTTTGGAGGCATGCATTAGAGCAGGGTAATGAGCATGCAACACTTTTAATTGGGGACGCCTATTATTATGGCAGGGTGAGTTTCTCTTTTCTCAAGGGACCTCAATATGAATGCCAAAGTAGTTTGTATAGGTCTTGAGAGTTGCTCTTGACTTTCTGTTCTTTCCTTGCAGGGCACTGATAGAGATTTTGAGCGTGCTGCGGAGGCTTACATGCATCCTCATTCCCAGTCAAATGCTCAGGATATGTTCAATCTTGGATACATGCATGAACATGGAGAGGGTCTTCCTTTTGATTTGCACTTGGCAAAACTATATTATGATCAAGCTCTAGATACCGATCAGGCTGCGAAGTTGCCTTTGATGCTTGCACTTTTGAGTGTATGGATTAGAAAGAACTATGGTGCCAGTTTTCTGGTAAGATTTATTATTGCTTTTTGTTGGTCTACTTCATACTCATCAATTAGCTCACATAAATGTGATGATACGTTTGAGTGCTGGATATTGCTCATAGGTTATTTGTTTGGGAAACAATGTTGTCTAGCTAATAATGTGAAACAATTTTTATATGGATGGTATTTTTATTTGAAATTTGAATCTAAATAGGTTGTGTGAACTCTGCAGGTGACACTAATTTATTCTCTCCCTGACATGCTTCCCAAATTAGGAAAATGGTTAAAGAAGACCCTTATTGATGATGGCAATGTGACTTTAGTTATGTATTGCTCTGCCTAATGGTTAGAGCACTGTGTCCAATTCTCTGTAATGTTCTCTATCAAAATGTTTAGATTGTATTACACATTTATATCTAGGTCTGTTCTATAAATTTTATAGACATATGTAAATACAAGTATGAACTGTAAACATATTCAAGTGAAAATTTTGAGCTGTACATGCTGAGAACTTCATGAATTTTTCATAAATTAGGCCATAATAGCATGCATGAGTTTAGTATCTACATACCTGAAATTGAAATACCTAGAATTCATGGTAGATCCAACAGTTTGCTATAAACCTCGTTCCTTCTTCTTCCAGCTTTCCGTCCGAGCCTTAATCAACAAAATAATGTGCCTCCCTGCCGACCAGCTCTCATCATGTGCTGTCCCTAGGAAACCCACGGGTTTCCTAGCCCCCGAGCCCACAGACCAATAATACCAAGAGCAGCTTCCTCTCCATTCTTTATCTTCTCAGTCTCAGTCATTTACAGATACTCTCATCCTTGAGTTGTCCCCCTCCTCAAGTATTTTTCTTCTTCGTTTTCCTCATGCAGAGTCCAATTTTCTCCAAAATAAATCCAACCTCTCCACAGCCTCCCCCGAAATCCCCAAAATCCCCCTCCTTATACCTCCTTCCACCGCCTCTTACATTATTATTTTATTTTATCATGGGTAGTGCCGTTCTGATAGGTCTGACATGTGTAATGTATTTATCTTGACTTGTACGTGTCAAAATGTCATACATTACCAATTTTAATGTTTTACGCAATTGTAAAGTCGGTAAAATAATTAGTTTTAATTTAATAAAAGTATTTCCTAATAAACTTTAATCATTAATATAGTATAAGTGTAATTTAATAAAAGTATTTACTAATAAACTTCAATTTAACATTAATATGGTATAAGTTTAGTTTAATAAAAGTATTTACTAATAAACTTTAATTAACGTTAATATGGGGCATTACATACACCCAACCTTCAGGAAACTTCGTCCCGAAGTTATGGTTAAAATAGTGATACAAGGTATTTTTCAAGAAACTTCGTCATGAAGTTATGGTCAAAATAGTGATACAAGGTACTTTTATAGGTTTAAAACAATTCAAGGTACATTTATAGGTTCAAAGCAATTCACAATTACTTAGTTAACCTATCCAACTATTTAAATATTTCATACTAGCGTGCATGTGTGAGGTGTGCATGCATGGCTAGTACATGCATAGGCTGCACATGTACTATAACAAAAACCCCTAAATTCTAACTGATACAAATAATATTTCATGCAACATGACCCATATACAGATATAATAGGATTTCTTGTGACATTTAT
The DNA here is from genome assembly GCA_001517045.1 of Pseudotsuga menziesii. Taxonomy (NCBI): domain Eukaryota; kingdom Viridiplantae; phylum Streptophyta; class Pinopsida; order Pinales; family Pinaceae; genus Pseudotsuga; species Pseudotsuga menziesii. Next base: position 43,746 of record LPNX010929136.1, on the reverse strand, counting down.
TTAACAATTATGTTCTTATAATTAGTCGGTTAAGATTGGTACCTACCATCACTAGTCCGGTATCATAATTGTCCAACCTTCAACCATAATAACTAAAATGTCCACCCATCCTAACCTACATCCGCATCCTCCCTATCCTTCCTCTGCTAGTATAAAGTGGATGTCGGCTTCACCGATTTGACCACATAAGAACCTGAGAGCGATAGCGTCGACTGAACAGTGGACCTAACCTCTCCTAGCAGGCATCCGACTGTCGTCATCACAACAACATGTGGAGCGTGTCTCAGCACGGCCCTCCCACGACCTCGGGTACCCGACCGTCGTCATCACAACAACATGGGGAGCGTGTCTCAGCACTGCCCTCCCACGACCTCGGGTATCATAAAAACATAGGGTGGAACACATCCATCCCTCTCAACATCCTAGGGGTCTCTATACCCTATCAAAAACATACTTTGCTGCTATCG
>LPNX010929136.1:15750-43151 GCA_001517045.1 Pseudotsuga menziesii | reverse complement strand
GATATGTCTAGTGAGATATGGGGCACTACCTACATAATCATACATACATACATACATACATACATACACCCACCCTTCAGGAACTTTGTCTCGAAGTTACCATTATGCATGATTATAAGAACATATTATTATGCAAATATATGTGGCATACTACTTGAATTCATTAGTCAAGGTAGTCTCACTTGGATCTTTACTTGATCCACTTGTTGATGTCATTTTACTATTTTACTTCTTTTATCATGTAATATATGCTCTTAAACTTTATCTGAAAAACATATCCTATGACCTTCCTCGAGGATCCCTATTTGTAACATCCATCAAGGTTCATCATGCCTTACTAGACAATTATCCACAACAATTTATACAGTGTTCTATAGTCTTGTTCTTGTTATGATTCATAAGAATATGTTATTGCACAAATATCATTTATTCTGATTCTTCGTTTTATTATTATTAAATTATTATTCCTTTTATATAGGGCTTGTTCAGGAATTGAATTATTTGTTGAATCTCTCTCTCTAATTTATACGACTTATGATCTCATAAATTTATACGGCTTACGACTTTTTGGGATCCATATGGAGAGTGGTCTAGTGTCTTAATAACATGAAGTCCACTATGTTTATTAATCAACTCTCATTTATCAATAAATTTTCTTTAAATAGAAATCTTACACCATGAGTGGCGCATTATACATAGAATACTTACAATTGCACTACTTATTTCTTGGTAATTTTAATAACGCGATACTCTTCTATAATATGAAGTTTAATTGTTAGTTTGCATGCTTGTCATATCGTTTTCTACGACAATATCTGAATTCCATTTAGACGTTCATCTCCTTCTATACTAATTCCTATTATTAGTCCTCCAACAATTGGCCATTTTGTACGAGTCGTTTATCACTAACATTCTTTGTACCATTCCATTAATACGCATCAAAATGTATCTTTAGTACTTTTAATGTTTAAATCACTTAATATATTATATTGCCCCTTATGTTACCCATTACTCTTCTTGCTATTCTTCTATCCCTTTTATTCATTATAGGTTTTCTTATACTGATCTTGAATGTAGCACTCTTCTTGATACAATTACCCCTTTTATCTTCTTTATCCTTGCTTAAACTCGCTTTCTCTCTCTCTCCATAATAGGTATCAATAGATATTAAGTCTACTTGGTCTATTTATTTAGCTATTTATGTTGCATGAGTACAAGTACCTTTACAATCCCTTTTTAATTACGAGACGACATTAGCACACCTATCGCTCAATATTAGCAACCCTAAATCTTTTATTTATATAGACATAGCATTCCTTATAAAACCTCTTCTCTACACCTTGTCTTTCACGTTTATTGTTTTCTCATCTATTTAATCTATTTATTAGGTCTTACCTCTTAATATCTTAATGTGTTAATTTATAATATTGTTTATGCTCATCGAGTATAGGTTCACTCATTATACCTTTATTCGAGATTGATTACCATTATTACTTTCACACCAAATAAATTTACAACCTTCACCCTACCATAACCTATGAGCTTCGTGGTATGCTAAACAATGCTAACCCCATGGGCTCATCTATTCATCATCATATCCTTTCTCCAACATTTGTATATTCATCTTCATCTTCAGAGGGATTCTATCATAGGTGCAATAGGACCTTAACCTTCTTGAGAACATCATATGAATTTGTATATCCAATTTAGAAAACATGGGAAGAACCTTGAACCCTATAATCCGAGATAATCTCTAAATAATTCGATATGATACAACAAAGACCCCTTAGAGTGAGTCTCCTCAAAATGTAAGATTTTTAATGCTTAGAAGACTTAGTGGACCTATACATGGCATATTTACTACATGAAGTAACAATGGGGGAAGTTAGAGATTCAATCCTTTTGTAATAATACCACAAATATAACAAAATGGGAGAATCTTCACACCACAAACACTATAAAGATAAAAGTACAAACACATGTTATGTCGTTCCTAATATCTTCAACATCATCAAATTAATATTGTTTTCAATTTATTAAGCTAATATATATATATATATATATTTTTCCCCAAGAATAAATATGGTTTACAAAATTGCAAGTAGAGATGAAAAGTTCATTATACTCCATTCATAACATTTTGAAATGTATAAGATATAAGACTCCCTTTATTGACATTTTGGCCAACACACTTAACGATAGGGGTGTGCAATCTTAGTGCTCTTTTTTTTTAATTTTTAATTTTTAATTTTTTTAATTTTTTAATTTATTTATTTCACATTTCGTCGTTTCATTTGAAAGGAACTTGACCCAAAATTTTGGAACAACTCTTTGTAGTTATACAATTAATGGGATCCCTATCCCTAAATGTATATCAATGTCGGGCACATCTTCCCTCTACCCTTTTAAACCTTTTACAACTTTTTGAAAACTAACCTAACGACCGCGTCAACCAAAGCATGAAGACAATAATGCTCAAGGAGTCGATGGTGCACGTGAAATGTCACATGTTTTTGCTGTGATTATGTGATTACTTTACACATTTGGCGTGGGCATATTCCATTAATTTGTTCTTTAAAAAATAAAGTAAACAATCTTATTACAAAAGTTTTTAGAATATAATAATAAAAAATTTAAATATATGGTAAAGTACAACTTGTTAAAGATCAAAAAAAAAAACAAAATTGACTTTTGAAAACAGCTAGTTCGGGACCAAGATGGAAGGTAGCTGGATGTGTCACACCCACTACCTAACTAACGTACTCATGCATGTGTTTCCCAAAAATAGTGCTCTAAGGTAGATCTTACTCTACGAAGCTAACGTATTAATGTAATCAAGTTCTCTTTATAAGTAATGCTAAAATCTTATAAACATTTCTCTTCCTAATTCTTAAACCCTGGATTGAGATCTCGAGCACAGATTTTTACACTAATAAATGCAAATAATCCGGTTTGGTTGTAGTGAATGTTTTGTGCTAGGTGTGAACGATAACCAAATATTTGAACATTTAATTAATGTTTCATTTAATCTCAACTCAACTTTAATTTGGTTATAATTTTAAACGATAATTCTATACAATATTTATTCAAACTGAAACGACCATCCACTCAAAATATAACTCTACTTAATATTCGTTTCTTTAATATTATTATGAGAGGATTTCTAAAAATGACTTGGATTTTAATTCATTCAAATATTTCCTTATTGTTTATTTCTTTTATGTTTTTGTTTATATATATGTGGTCGTCGTAGTCAAACGACCATCCGCTATAATTATCCCTGAAACTAATACCACTGGTGCATCGAACACCCAAACAGCATGTAGGATAAAGCTATTGACTATTATTCATCTATTTACTTAATAGTTAGTAAATAATATTATTACTTAGAAGTCAATAAATAAGACTATTTATTTATTAATTTCATAGACTCTTGACAGATAGCATAAGCGAAAGAAAAATCAATACGGTTGACTATTATTTATTTATAAAGCTTTTAATCAACAAATTAATAATAGTAATATCTATATGGGAAAGAGGTAAAATCACATACAGTATAGCTATCAAAACAAAACACCAGCAGACAAAATTCGTTTCTTCACATCAACCCTAATTTGTTGAGCGTTTTAAAGAAGAGAAAGGGGTGGGTGAAAGAAGGATTAATTGTAGCATTATTCTGAAATATAATGAAACACAACAAAAGTAATTAATTGACCTAGTTGCCTTCGATATGAACTCACAACCCTTGCAAAAGAAAGCTTTAATCGCAGTAAACTTTTAATCGAAGCATCTTACCTGATTTTTCCAAATGCAAAAGTTCTTCCTATGAATATATGACAAATCTACTGCGCAACAGCAGAATACGGATGTACAGCATGCTATCAGATAAAGTTGGACTAGCAGGCGGGAAAATATCTGTTGTAAATCACTGCCAGCCAGATAGGTTCCCCATTTTCAGCTTAGAGAATAGATAGCTGGATGAAAGATACAATCCAATCCACTTTGGTCGCTCCTCCAGTATTATTTCTTCTGTTTAGCAGGTAGATGGAGAGATATCATAGTGCCAAGACAATCGCTAATTACTATGGGTTCTGTTTGCATCGGTGAGGTGGTCACGGATACACGGTTCTTAGATAATACAGGTGTGGCGCACAGGGAACAAAGAAAAACCAATCCGGTAGACCTCCATCAATCGGTACTTTCCATTCGATGTAACATCAAATTGTAAGTAGGTAGACACCAGTATTGTGAGTGTTTAGGGATTTTGTATTAATGAGTATGGATTGTGAGTGTTTATTTTCTCAAATTTATCATACACTCTCGCTTATACTATACTATCAAGTGCTGCAGTAAATAATATATAGTTGGGAGCTGGGTACACTCATTGACTTATTCCTTTTCGTGGCTAACACTGGCCATCCAGGCACATAGTTTTCAGTAGTATGGAAAGGATAAGACGCTATTTACAGTACCATCTTCGTATCACATCATGCAACGTTACTTTTATGAATTTGCAGTGAACGACGATGAATGTTTAATGACTAGAATGCAAGAAATGTCCTTGGACTACCATTTCACGGTCGAACAAGAAGTGGGATCGGCTACCCATGCATTCTTTGGCTTCAACGATGCTACCAGGCCCCTTGTATTCCAATTTCGTTATATTCCACTAAACTAGCTACATTAGATGAGAAGAATTCCACTGTCACAGCTATTGAATGCCCTGTGTATATATTTATATAATATTAACTGGGATCCAAGCCTTCGCAGATGAGGCCATTAGCTTTTATAAAAGAAAAAATAATAATAATTATTAATCTGTCGAAAAAAAAAATGTTGTCTTTCTTTTCAATAAATAAATAAGTAATATAAAAAAAATTATTTAGCTGCTTGCGGACACATGCTCACTTCCACGTTATATGTTTTCTGAAAAGAACCTAAACGCTAAGCCACCTGTATTCCTTTAAGTGCCTCCTCCCACACACCCGACGTATGTGCACCTGCATGCACCATAGATTTGCATGCCACACAGATGGCATGAATAACTCTACCGTGAAAAAATATTTGTATAGTTTATTTAACCTGGTGTCGGTGTTGATGCAGACCTCTTCTCTCATTTTTTTTTTCTCAAATGATCCAGCAATATCTGGGGCTCTCCACGCGGTTATCCCTGCAACGAGCAATCACTCCACGCACCACCCAGTTGCAAGTTGTAGAGATGCTCCTCAATCCAGACTGGCTTGCTCGCGGGAAAGGGACAATTCCTGGTTGGACGGAAAAGGCAGTGAAGTAGCATATTGCCAGTATCATGTGAAGTTTTAGATATCACACAGAAGAATGAATTTGAAGCCTAGAGCAGCATGACCGAGGGTTTTCATAAACCTGCAGGAAAATAGCTCAGCTAGGAATACTCAGGACTGTATCTTAGCCGCCCAGCAATAAAGATCAACTGTAATGGATGGTGGATGGATCTATGAACAAACAAGCATTACCAGCTGTGCCAACCCTGTTCCACGCAGTTTGATGACATGATCGAGAACTATCCCAGGGAAAGTGTCAATGTTTCCTTCATTAATATTAATAAATAATAAGTTTTAATGTAAATTGAGGTTACAGCTTAATGTTTTTGCAGATTGTCTGCAGGTTTGAAGGTTATAGGACAGAATCTTGCAACTGGCAATTGGTTCAATTTGAGCTTGAGAGGGATTGATGCTACTTTATTTTTCGCTCGGTAACTGGGTGCTCGGTAGGGCGCTTGGATGCTGCCTGTATGCATGCAAGGAATAAGGGTGCTCCAAGATTAGCATTTTTAATTTGTTTTTGGACTCAGGGTCACTTCCAGACCTCGCAGAGGTAACTACCCTGATGAAGACGTAGTTGGAGGAAATTTATCATTAGTCTCCCCTTTCCATTCCAAGGCTCTCCAAGTTTTAACGCTATGATTAAACCTAAACGTGGTGTGGCTGAGGAGAGAAGAACCAAAACTACCCTAAACCTCCAGAAGGAGAAGACGTATCTTAGTCTTTGAGGACCAGCTTCCTCGTGGCTTGCAGAAAATCCTTCTGGTGTTAACGAGGACGCGGTGAGTCGTGATACAATAATTTTGTATGTAAAAGACTTTAAAAGAAATTCTTGGGTACTGGCTTTTAACAAACTCACGTTTTAATGCAGGTCGTGACGGTGAGCTTTCCAGCTTTATGTTGGGCAATAAGGCAGACCCGAGTTAATTCTTATATGTCGCACCAACAAAAGACCCACTGTGTTGGCCCTTTCGACAACAACGTGCGCGCAGGTTGCAGTCTCACCCGAAACAGCAATGGGGTGCCGCAGAATCAGGTTTCTGCATGCAGGGAGGGGTATTATTGTACCTTAACCTTCAAAGCAATTATTAATCAACACTTGTAAACTTTATCATTCATTCACATATAACTTCGCAGCATAATAAACAAACTAGACTTGCATAACCCACTACAGGGAATTCACAGCAAATCTTATTACTAGCAGTGATCTTATGTTATCAGATGTATTCAGTTTAATGCATGAAAATAACAGGAACAGAAACAACACAATAAAACCACGACACCAAATATAACGTGGTTCACCCCCAGTGTAGGGGCTACGTCCACAAAATGCGTTTTATTCCTCTTTCCTCAAAACCACAATTGATCTGCGCACTCAGCTGTAGATCCCTTCAGTCCTTAATAGCCGCGCACACAGCAGCAGGCTTCTGCGCACACAGCTGCATATATTTCTTGTACTTCCTACAAAACCCTCTACGCACACAGCTGCAGAGGTCGTCCACGCACACAGCTGGGACTTATCCTTTCCTTAAAAAATCAACCTTACTTCGCCTTAATCTTTCTTTACATCAAAAATCCTAACCTCTCTTCTTTACATAAGCGCTTATTTATACTGCGCATTTTTACAAAACCATGGCTTCAGACCATGGGCACCCAAAAAACCCTAAACCCTGGATTTAAACCATGGGTTTATTACAAAAAGTGGTTTTGACTTACCTCGACACCCCTAAGACTATTTTGACTCGTAGCTCCGCTTACCAACAGCCGCGAAGTTACCAAAACTAATAGTCCCTAGGGTGCGCGCCCGAACAGGCCCCTAAGACTCATCAGTGGCCTGTCCCGGGTCACTCTGCGAAGGCTCTGGTGGGAGAATCTTCTGCGCGAGGATTTGGAAACGACTGGTGAGAGTGCGTAGTATATCATCAGCGGCTTTCTCCTTTTCCACCAATTCCTGTAAGACTTAAGATGAGTCTGTGTCAGCTCTTTCCTGTGCAAAAATGTCGTAGGTCTTCAAAAGTTTGAGCTGACATTCCGCAGTGTTGCTCAAGTCTAATGCTTCATCCACCAGGGGTTGTAACACATTCTCCAGTAGCGTTACCTTCATCCTACAAGACTCAATTTCTTGCTGAAGTTCCTTGCTGTGCTTCACTTTAGCCATTTTCTGCATTGGTGGCAGCGTCTTGATTTCTATTCTGACTGCGTCTAATTCATCCTGACACAACTTGATGGTTTCTTGGATCTTACCTACATCTGGATGGTCCTGTAGGTTCGCCCATACGTCTATGCTGTCTTCCATTAATTTTGTGACGCTAGCCACATTATCGGATATTTTTGCTGCTAAAGCCTTGATGTCCTGCTGACGCTGTTCTCGAACCTCGGGTGGAGTCTCCGGGGGAATGCGGAGTTGAAGTTCTGCAATCTGGTGCTGGTGTTCTATTCTCATCCTTTCAACCTCACTGCGGGACTGCTGGACATAGTCTCTTAGCTTAGCAATTCTCTGCTCTGGTTCCTCTGTTTCATGTATGTCAGAGTCAGAAAGACTTCGACATGCCTCGTTCAATGCTCGCAGCAATGTAGTTGTTGTATGTTCAGCCTCCTTCTTCTGCTGTGTGATTTCATCTAGGCACGCGGCAAAGGTTTTGTTTTGTTTGATGGTGTCTTCCAATTGGGCCTGGGACGAGTGGGTTCGGGCATGGATTTCCTTTGTAATCGCGAGCTGGAAAAGATGCAACTCTAACATAGACAGCTTTGTATAATCGACCCTCGCGGTTATATCCGTCTGTGGTCGGGAGTCTGTGTCAAGCTGTGTCAGAGTTGCACTTCCTACCTGTCCCTGGTGGTCTTTGGGTGGCCCTTGCCTAATATCTTGCTGTGCGGGTGCTGTAGTGCTACTTGTCGTAGTACTGTGTGCTGATTTCGCTGCTAGTTCTTTTAGCTCCGATACCCTGTTTACGATGCCTGAGAGCCCGGCAAGATGCAGTTCCGCAAACTCTGACCATTTTTTTGTAAGTGCTGAGGTAGAATGTTCTAGAGCTTTCTCCAGCATATCGAGCGTGACAGTGGCTTCGTCCTCAATATTTTTGTCCTTCGACACTTTTGCCTTTTTGCGGGACTGCGGTTTGGTTACCTCGGCTAGTTCTGGTGATTTGCGCTTCGTTGGCGGGTTAGGGTCTGATAAGGTCTTTTCCGACTCCTCATCCTATTCATCCTGTTTATCTTGTCCACCGTTTCCACCCTGGCCGTCGGCATCCCCCTGCGAATCGCTGAGGTCTTCACTTTCTTCCGACAAGTTTTTCTGCTACACCTGGCTAGTACCTGTGTCAATATTGGTAGCTGGGGGAACTAGAATAGAGGGCTTTTTCCGTAAATATTTCAGCCATTCAGCTGGCCAGTGCTGAACTATCTGCCTGATATCTGGTTCAGTGACTATATATGGCAATTTGTGGCATTGCCGTTGTGGATCTGCACGAGCTTGCATGAACACATGATGCATATCGACACTAAAGTGCGCGACACCCTCGTATTGGGAAAATACTTCATTGGTAAGTCGAGGTGTTCTCAAAATCTCATAATGAATACTCATAGCATAGAAGACGAACACAGTGTTCGTCATCTGCTGAGTTTCCTTATCTGAAGATAGCCATAGGGAGGCATACCTTACTGCTGCTGGCGTGCCGGGGCTTATTTCTACAAACTGGGCTTCGGTGGGTTCTTTCCACCCAACTAATGCAATAAGGATTAAAAGCCAGGAATAATGAAAAGGTATACCTTTTTCTTGTGCATCGCGGACATCCTCTAGAAACTCCTTCGCAAGATACTCGGCCCAGTTATAAGTATACCCCTCAGCGCAGTTCATAGCAATCCGGATAACCGGAGCAGGTACTTCAGTTGGCCTGCATTTCCGTATGAGTTTGCAGGCTAAAAGTTCAGCTGCAAATCGAATGGGCTTCTCCTGAATCGCGGAAGTGTGATATCCCCGCTTTCCTTTTGTCAGGCCAAACCGCTCTTTCATGGTTTGCGCGAGCTTTGTGTCATCATGTTTGGATGGAAATTCAGTTCCCGGATCAGGTCCGGCCATGGGTAAACCTGTGATCTTATGGATGAGGGCAGCATCAATAGGAAGTTGGTGGTCCCCTATCCATAAGTAGCCATCATGTACCAGTGCTAGTAACTGCTTGGCCGCTACAGTCACCTGGATGCCGCGACCGAAATGGGGAATTTGAGGTATCTTGAGGAGGCCAGCTCTGTCCAGACCCACAGCCCATGGTTGTACTTCCATTAGTGTGACCCTATGATCTGGATACTGGACGCGGTGTAATTATTCTGTTGGTTCAAACTGTGGAAACTTGCCAAGGTCATTGGTGTCGTGATCGCTGTACTTAAGCCGATCAATCTTTCCTGTCATATTCCCTATCAACTGCACTCCCTGTGGCAGCGAGGGTGTGGCTAATGTAAACTGCTTTGTTCGACGTGGTACCGCAGTACCAGGTCGAACAGGTGGGAGATATGGTGGCCTTGGTGGTGGAATATTCTCCCTTCCCCCGGCCGGGGCTTGTGCAGACCCAGAGGCCTCCATAGGGTGAGCTGCTGGTGTTTTCCCTATTTGTTGTGGCCGGTCTTGGTTGCGCTTGGTGCAAACTTCCGCTCTAGATCTTCTCCTGGCAGACCGTGTTTGCATCGGCCGTGGTGGTGCTGGGGGAGTGTCTTCACCGCATGCTAGGGCAAGCGGCCGATTGGAGCAAGTGATCAGACCCTCTTGCTCGAATTATCTAACCAAAGCGTCAATCTCTCGTTCGGTGGTCATGGGTTCACTCAGAAATCTTGAAGAGGTGAATAATGCGATTTTCTCTAACTTAGGCATCTTCTTATACACGCCAACAATCAAGTCGGGAAGGACAGCGCATTGAATGTACCGAATCTGACGAAAATCTTGTCCATGTGGAGCGTGATTGCCAGTACTGGTCTTAGTACAGTCATTTAAAGCAATTAAAACTCGGCCGCTTCCAAATCGGCTGCTTCCCAACGGTCGGATTTTGAACTTCGCTAAGTTTTTGGTCCTCGGCATAATCGTGGTTGAAGTGTCGGAAGAACAAGCACCCTTGGCACAATAGTGCCCTTCGACCCGTCCTGATAATGTCTGCGACATGACCCTTAGGTTTGAAGGTCTGGCGACGTGGCTCTGCCCCTTGGTTTGGTAGTCAATTCCTGGGTAATCATCAGTTGCCCTGTCGTAGTTTGATCGGAAAGCTATATCTACAACAGGACCAGATTTATTAATAAAGAGTGTGATCAAGAAGCTATCAATAAAACAATCCCCACTTATAATACCGTGTCGGAGCTCAACCTCGATGTGCCGATTTTCTTCAACAGGATCCAAGATATGCACACCCTTATGCACCCATGCCTTGTGGGGTGTGTTTTCCCTTACTGTATAGTTCTTCTTCGAGTATCCCTGAAGGCTATTCGGCCCTTTGAGCTTATTTTGCACCTCTTGATCCCGGCTTATGAATCTGTGGCACATGAATTTCTGACAGGTTCCCTGACTAGGGTTAGACTTTGTAGAATCGGTCCCCCATGCTGCTATAGCTCCTAGTGCTATCTCCATACTCTTGGTGTTTCGTGACTAAGGTGCTCGGTCTGACATATGTGTAAGAAACTCCCCAGGGTCTGTCATCCCAACACATGTAGGCAACTCTCTAGGCTGTGTGCTAAGGCATCTAAGAGACTGGGTGATTTGCACGCACCTGTGGCCATGTAGCTCGTACAGTCGGTTCTGCCAGTTCTCCAGACCATCATCTGAATCAGACATGCAGGAGCTATCACATTGCCAATCTATTACACCATCGTCGTCCGGCTCGACATAATCTGCGTCCTTAGCTGTGATGTTGTAAATGTGGTCTAGAGTATCCTGTTCTCCTTCATCTCTGAGGGGTTCTGTATATCTTTCTCCCTGGGATGGGTCGAGGGGTATGATAACGCGCAGCCCATTTCCTTCGAAGGTCATCTGTCTCCTTTTAAGGTTGATGATTGCAGCGTTAGCCATGGCCCACTTCATTCCCAACAGAGCTGGGTAAGGGTTTCTGTCATCAATGATCTCAATAACTTCAAAATCTGCTAGAGTACTGACCCCATCAATGTCAATTGGAACACTAAGAAGTCTCCCTAGCGGTACGATCCGTTGCTGGTTGGCTAGTCGCAGTTGTATAGGTGACCAAACCAGGGAAGGCTTTCCCATTTGTCCCCAGGTCTGCTTGGGTAAGACATTAACGTCTGATCCAAGATCCAAAATGACATCAATCATGTCATATTCTCCTATCTGCACGTTCAATCTCATTTCCCTTCCCGTTCTTTGGACACGACTAACAGTTTTCTCCTGATCAATTTCTCTCTGAGGGTCTGTGACAGCAAGAACTTTTTGCAGCTCTTTTAGAGCATTCTGATTCCGCAAGATTTTCATACAGCTCTGCAAGAAAGAGGATAGTGTACTTACTTTGTCCGTCGAGGCCTCTTGTAGCTGCGATGCCTGCTGATGTTTCCGCGCAGGTACTTCTACAGCGCTAGGGTCAACACTATCGCACTGGGCTTGCTGAACTAGTGCTCGGTCCTTCACAGTGTCCAGGGCTGAGGTTTTATCGGATGCCTTACATGCGCACACCATGGCAGGTTGCTTTGGCGTGTCTTGAATATGCGTCGTAACTCCACTCCGAGTGACCACATTGAGAGCTGGGGCAAGTCGTTGCTCAACAGAGATCAACTGAATATTTGGGATAGGGCCACGGTTATTTTCCTAAATCTTTGCGAGGAGTTGGGGGCACTGTTCAATCACGTGGTCCACTGCGCGGCAATACCGATAGGTCGTAGTGGGGTTCCGACAGTCACGAGCCAAGTGAACAACTTGGTTACAATTGTAACACACAATCTGACCTCTACCTCTTCCGGTCATCCCACCACGGCTACGACCGCCAAAAGCACCTCGTCCGGAGGTGCCGCCATGGTAACCATAGCCATCATTAGTCTGGGCGTCATTGTGGAGTCGGTAGGTGTAAGAGGTGTGCTCTCGCATAAGGTCGTAGCTACGACACTCGTCTTCATTATGCCCTACAGATTTACAGAACTGGCAGTAGGGGTTTTTAGGAACTTTAACATATCTCTGAAGGAGATGGCAGTGCTCAGGGCGGTGCTGGCCGTGGTTTCGGCAAATCTCACAATATAAAGCACCAGTGTTGAATTGATTGGGCATACCCGTATTTAGATATGTTCTGGCCACAGGGCACTGGTCCCTATCATGACCCTCGGACCGACATTGCGTACACCAGACCTCCTCTCAACTGGTTTTGGCTTTCTTCATGTCGCGAAGCTCCAGGGCCATAGCTGCCAACTGCGCTTGTATTTGATTAATACCCGAATCATTTCCAAGGGGGGCGGTCTCTAGCTTCATTGCGATTTCTAGATCCTCTTGCTGGTCGGCAACCTTCTGTTGCATGAGCGGAGTTCTGATATGTGGCAACAAAGCTGCGATAAACCATTCCTTGTGCTGCACAGGACTAATGGTGAAGCTGACTTGGTCTAATAGAACTTTGAATCTCTGATCAAAATCCCACACGGATTCGCCTCGCCGCTGTTGAATCTCTTTGAGTTTAGTGATGCTCTGCGACTCAGATTTCGGTTTCTTAAATTCCTTAATGATAGCGTCCTTGATTTCATCCAAAGTGGGGTGCTGATTACTGGAGAATTTCATGAACCAGGTCAAAGCCCGGTCGTGAAAGGAGGTAATGAGCTGCGCAGTTCTCACGTCCAGGTCTGTAATACTCTTTGCGTTCCAGACAGCCTCACATAAAAACCAGAACTGTTCTGGGTCTTCTGATCCCGTTCCTTTGAAGATAGGTAACTGAATGTCATCAGCTAGGTGAGCCATGGTGGTTCTGGGAGGGTTGGGAGGGGGACAGGATGTAGATGGGGGGGGGTTCACAGGAGCAGATTGAGCTGTGGCCGGAATACTCGAACTGGGTTTCCTGTCACACTGCGACCGAACTCTAGGGGTAACAAAGCGACGCTGTGGACTGACGGGAGGGTTTCCTACCGAAGGGTTTTCTTCAGGGTCTGGCTGGTGAGGGTTTAGAGGGGGGATTATGGTGGTCTGTCCTGAGGAGTAGGACTCAAAATCTCTTTTGGACCCTTGCTCACTTCGCGGAAACCCACTTCGTGCGTCGAAAATATTCTCACTTGCAAACATAGGTTAGTACTACTAAACTAACAGTCTGATTCAAATAATATGCCCTTTCCAACCAATAGTATTTTAATCTTCCAGCTTAAGGGATTTAAAACTTACCACGAGGGCCTTTGAAAAACTGCCGTTCAGCCTCGCTGAAGGACGTGCTCGTGTCAATGGCAAACTCTTGTCGCGAAGGCTTCCAATGTGCGTGTCATCCAGAAGTCAACAGCGCGGGAGACCTCGTTGTTCACATGTTGCACAAGATTGACCCTTGCGGGGATCCACACAGGAATCGGTCGAGCTTGAAAGTTCATCCTCCTCTCTGTTAACCTAGACAACCACTGGTGCAACTCTATGTGGATAGTACCAAAGAAAATTTCATAAGCATCACAAAAACATACCTTTGTAAAAAGTCCCTTGCGCTTCGACATGGATTCGTATTCTCTTGTTGCGCGAATTTCAGACAGGTCTGATCAAACCAATCACCGATTTCCTTTACAGAAGGCCTCCAGATCATAGCCCCTGAGGTACAATATAAACCCCTCTGGGCAGATACTGAGTTCAACCGGCAACGGAACCAATTTGTTGGGGCAATAGGGCAGACCCGAGTTAATTCTTATACGTCACACCAACAAAATACCCACTGTGTTGGCCCTTTCGGCAACAACCTGTGCGCAGGTTGCAGTCTCACCCGAAACAGCAATGGGGTGCCGCAGAATCAGGTTTCTGCATGCAGGGAGGGGTATTATTGTACCTTAACCTTCAAAGCAATTATTAATCAACACTTGTAAACTTTATCATTCATTCACATATAACTTCGTAGCATAATAAACAAACTAGACTTGCATAACCCACTACAGGAAATTCACATCGAAGCTTATTACTAGCAGTGATCTTATGTTATCAGATGTATTCAGTTTAATGCATGAAAATAACAGGAACAGAAAAAACACAATAAAACCACGACACCAAATATAACGTGGTTCACCCCCAGTGTAGGGGCTACATCCACAAACTGCATTTTATTCCTCTTTCCTCAAAACCACAGTTGATCTGCGCACTCAGCTGCAGATCCCTTCAGTCCTTAATATCCGCGCACACAGCAGCAGGCTTCTGCGCACACAGCTGCAGATCTTTCTTGTACTTCCTACAAAACCCTCTGAATACAACAGAATACTTACACCGCGTCCAGTATCCGGATCATAGGGTCACACCAATGGAAGTACAACCATGGGCTGCGGGTCTGGACAGAGCTGGCCTCCTCAAGATACTTCAAATTCCCCATTTCGGTCGCGGCATTCAGGTGACTGTAGCGGCCAAGCAGTTACTAGCACTGGTACATGATGGCTACTTATGGATAGGGGACCACCAACTTCCTATTGATGCTTCCCTCATCCATAAGATCACAGGTTTACCCATGGCCGGACCTGATCCGGGAACTGAATTTCCGTCCAAACATGATGACACAAAGCTCGCACAAACCACGAAAGAGCGGTTTGGCCTGACAAAAGGCAAGCGGGGATATCACACTTCGGCGATTCGGGAGAATCCCATTCGATTTGCAGCTGAACTTTTAGCCTGCAAACTCATACGGAAATGCAGGCCAACTGAAGTACCTGCTCCGGTTATCCGGATTGCTATGAACTGCGCTGAGGGGTATATTTATAACTGGGCCGAGTATCTTGCGAAGGTGTTTCTAGAGGATGTCCGCGATGCACAAGAAAAAGGTAGACCTTTTCATTATTCCTGGCTTTTAATCCTTATTGCATTAGTTGGGTGGAAAGAACCCACCGAAGCCCAGTTTGTAGAAATAAGCCCCAGCACGCCAGCAGCAGCAAGGTATGCCTCCCTATGGCTATCTTCAGATAAGGAAACTCAGCAGATGACGAACACTGTGTTCGTCTTCTATGCTATGAGTATTCATTATGATATTGTGAGAACACCTCGACTTACCAATGAAGTATTTTCCCAATACGAGGGTGTCGCGCACTTTAGTGCCGATATGCATCATGTGTTCATGCAAGCTCGTGCAGATCCACAACGGCAATGCCACAAATTGCCATATATAGTCACCGAACCAGATATCAGGCGGATAGTTCAGCACTGGCCAGCTGAATGGCTGAAAGATTTAGGGAAAAATCCCTCTATTCTGGTTCCCCCAGCTACCAATATTGACACAGGTACTAGCCAGGCGCACCAGAAAAACTTGTCGGAAGAAAGTGAAGACCTTAGCGATTCGCAGGGGGATGCTGACGGCCAGGGTGGAAACGGTGGACAAGATAAACAGGATGAATAGGATGAGGAGTTGGACAAGACCTTATCAGACCCTAACCCGCCAACGAAGCGCAAATCACCAGAACTAGCCGAGGTAACCAAACCGCAGTCCCGCAAAAAGGCAAAAGCGTCGAAGGACAAAAATATTGAGGACGAAGCCACTGTCACGCTTGATATGCTGGAGAAATATCTAGAACAGTCTACCTCAGCACTTACAAAAAAATGGTCAAAGTTTGCGGAACTGCATCTTGCCGGGATCTCAGGCATCGCAAACAGGGTATCGGAGCTAAAAGAACTAGCAGCGAAATCAGCACACAGTACTGCGACAAGTAGCACTACAGCACCCGCACAGAAAGATATTAGGCAAGGGCCACCCAAAGACCACCAGGGACAGGTAGGAAGTGCAACTCTGACACAGCTTGACACAGACTCCTGACCACAGACGGATATAACCGCGAGGGTCGATTATACAAAGCTGTCTATGTTAGAGTTGCATCTTTGCCAGCTCGCGATTACAAAGGAAATCCATGCCCGAACCCACTCGTCCCAGGCCCAATTGGAAGACACCATCAAACAAAACAAAACCTTTGCCGCGCGCCTAGATGAAATCACACAGCAGAAGAAGGAGGCTGAACATACAACAACTACATTGCTGCGAGCATTGAACGAGGCATGTCGAAGTCTTTCTGACTCTGACATACAAGAAACAGAGGAACCAGAGCAGAGAATTGCTAAGCTAAGAGACTATGTCCAGCAGTCCCGCAGCGAGGTTGAAAGGATGAGAATAGAACACCAGCACCAGATTGCAGAACTTCAACTCCGCATTACCCCGGAGACTCCACCCGAGGTTCGAGAACAGCGTCAGCAGGACATCAAGGCTTCAGCAGCAAAAATATCCGATAATGTGGCCAGCGTCTTAAAATTAATGGAAGACAGCATAGAGGTATGGGCGAACCTACAGGACCATCCAGATGTAGGTAAGATCCAAGAAACCATCAAGTTGCGTCACGATGAATTAGACGCAGTCAGAATAGAAATCAAGACGCTGCCACCAATGCAGAAAATGGCTAAAGTGAAGAACAGCAAGGAACTTCAGCAAGAAATTGAGTCCTGTAGGATGAAGGTAACGCTGCTGGAGAATGCGTTACAGCCCCTGGTGGATGAAGCATTAGACTTGAGCAACACTGCGGAATGTCAGCTCAAACTTTTGAAGACCTACGACATTTTTGCACAGGAAAGAGCTGACACAGACTCATCTTAAGTCTTACAGGAATTGGTGGAAAAGGAGAAATCCGCTGATGATATACTATGCACTCTCACCAGTCGTTTCCAGATCCTCACGCAGAAGATTCTCCCACCAGAGCCTTCGCAGAGTGACCCGGGACGGGCCACTGATGAGTCTTAGGGGCCTGTTGGGGCGCGCACCCTAGGGACTATTAGTTTTGGTAACTTCGCGGCTGTTGGTAAGCAGAGCTACGAGTCAAAATAGTCTTAGGGGTGTCGGGGTAAGTCAAAACCCCTTTTTGTAATAAACCCATGGTTTAAATCCAGGGTTTAGGGTTTTTTGGGTGCCCATGGTCTGAAGCCATGGTTTTGTAAAAATGCGCAGTATAAATAAGCGCTTATGTAAAGAAGAGAGGTTAGGATTTTTGATGTAAAGAAAGATTAAGGTGAAGTAAGGTTGATTTTGTAAGGAAAGGATAACTCCCAGCTGTGTGCGTGGACGACCTCTGCAGCTGTGTGCGCAGAGGGTTTTGTAGGAAGTACAAGAAAGATCTACAGCTGTGTGCACAGAAGCCTGCTGCTGTGTGCGCGGCTATTAAGGACTGAAGGGATCTGTAGCTGAGTGCGCAGATCAACTGTGGTTTTGAGGAAAGAGGAATAAAACGCAGTTTGTGGACGTAGCCCCTACACTGGGGGTGAACCACGTTATATTTGGTGTCGTGGTTTTATTGTGTTGTTTCTGTTCCTGTTATTTTCATGCATTAAACTGAATACATCTGATAACATAAGATCACTGCTAGTAATAAGCTTCGCTATGAATTCCCTGTAGTGGGTTATGCAAGTCTAGTTTGTTTATTATGCTGCGAATTTATATGTGAATGAATGATAAAGTTTACAAGTGTTGATTAATAATTGCTTTGAAGGTTAAGGTACAATAATACCCCTCCCTGCATGCAGAAACCTGATTCTGCGGCACCCCATTGCTGTTTCGGGTGAGACTGCAACCTGCGCGTAGGTTGTTGCCGAAAGGGCCAACACAGTGGGTCTGTAATACTATGGAACGCAAAGAGTATTACAGACCTGGACGTGAGAACTGCGCAGCTCATTACCTCCTTTCGCGACCGGGCTTTGACCTGGTTCATGAAATTCTCCAGTAATCAGCACCCCACTTTGGATGAAATCAAGGCCGCTATCATTAAGGAATTTAAGAAACCGAAATCCGAGTTGCAGAGCATCACTGAACTCAAAGAGATTCAACAGCGGCGAGGCGAATCCATGTGGGATTTTGATCAGAGATTCAAAGTTCTATTAGACCAAGTCAGCTTCACCATTAGTCCTGCGCAGCACAAGGAATGGTTTATCGCAGCTTTGTTGCCACATATCAGAACTCCGCTCATGCAACAGAAGGTTGCCGACCAGCAAGAGGCTCTGGAGATCACAATGAAGCTAGAGACCGCCCCCCTTGGAAATTATTCTGGTATTAATCAAATACAAGCGCAGTTGGCAGCTATGGCCCTGGAGCTTCGCGACATGAAGAAAGCCAAAACCAGTCGAGAGGAGGTCTGGTGTACGCAACGTCGGTCTGAGGGTCATGATAGGGACCAGTGCCCTGTGGCCAGAACATATCTAAATACGGGTATGCCCAATCAATTCAACACCGGTGCTTTATATTGTGAGATTTGTCGAACCCCTGGCCAGGACCGCCCTGAGCACTGCCATCTCCTTCAAAGATATGTTAAAGTTCCTAAAAACCCCTACTGCCAGTTCTGTAAATCTATAGGGCATAATGAAGACGAGTGTCGTAGCTACGACCTTATGCGAGAGCGCACCTCTGACACCTACCGACTCCACAATGACGCCCAGACTAATGATGGCTATGGTTACCGTGGCGGCACCTCCAGACGAGGTGCTTTTGGTGGTCGCAGCCGTGGTGGGATGACCAGAAGAGGTAGAGGTCAGATTGTGTGTTACAATTGTAACCAAGTTGGTCACTTGGCTCGTGACTATCGGAACCCCACTACGACATGTCGGTATTGCCACGCAGTGGACCACGTGATTGAACAGTGCCCCCAGCTCCTCGCAAAGATTCAGGAAAATAACCATGGACCTATCCCAAATATTCAGTTGATCTCTGTTGAGCAACGACTTGCCCCAGCTCTCAATGTGGTCACTTGGAGTGGAGTTACGACGCATATTCAAGACATGCCAAAGCAACCTGCCGTGGTGTGCGCATGTAAGGCATCCAAGAAAACCTCAGCCCTGGACACTGTGAAGGACCGAGCACCAGTTCAGCAAGCCCAGTGCGATAGTGTTGACCCTAGCGCTGTAGAAGTACCTGCGCGGAAACATCGGCAGGAATCGCAGCTACAAGAGGCCTCGACGGACAAAGTAAGTACACTATCCTCTTTCTTGCAGAGCTGTATGAAACTCTTGCAGAATCAGAATGCTCTAAAAGAGCTGCAAAAAGTTCTTGCTGTCACAGACCCTCAGAGAGAAATTGATCAGGAGAAAACTGTTAGTCGTGTCCAAAGAACGGGAATGGAAATGAGATTGAACGTGCAGATAGGAGAATATGACATGATTGATGTCATTTTGGATCTTGGATCAGACGTTAATGTCTTACCCAAGCAGACCTGGGGACAAATGGGAAAGCCTTCCCTGGTTTGGTCACCTATACAACTGCGACTAGCCAACCAGCAACGGATTGTACCGCTAGGGAGACTTCTTAGTGTTCCAATTGACATTGATGGGGTCAGTACTCTAGCACATTTTGAAGTTATTGAGATCATTGATGACATCAACCCTTACCCAGCTCTGTTGGGAATTGAGTGGGCCATGGCTAACGCTGCAATCATCCACCTTAAAAGGAGACAGATGACCTTCGAAGGAAATGGGCTGCGCGTTATCATACCCCTCGACCCATCCCAGGGAGAAATATATACAGAACCCCTCAGAGATGAAGGAGAACAGGATACTCTAGACCACATTTACAACATCAGAGCTAAGGACGCAGATTATGTCGAGCCGGACGACGATGGTGTAATAGATTGGCAATGTGATAGCTCCTGCATGTCTGATTCAGACGATGGTCTGGAGAACTGGCAGAACTGACTGTACGAGCTACATGGCCACAGGTGCGCGCAAATCACCCAGTCTCTTAGATTCCTTAGCGCACAGCCTAGAGAGTTGCCTACATGTGCTGGGATGACAGACCCTGGGGAGTTTCTTACACATATGTCAGATCGAGCACATCAGTCACAAAACACCCAGAGTATGGAGATAGCACTAGGAGCTATAGCAGCATGGGGGACCGATTCTACAAAGTCTAACCCCAGTCGGGGAACCTGTCAAAAATTCATGTGCCACAGATTCATAAGACGGGCTCAAGAGGTGCGAAATAAGCTCAAAGGGCCGAATATCCTTCAGGGATACTCGAAGCAGAACTATACAGTAAGGGAAAACACACCCCACAAGGAGTGGGTGCATAAGGGTGTGCATATCTTGGATCCTGTTGAAGAAAATCGGCACATCGAGGTTGAGATCCGACACGGTATTATAAGTGGGGATTGTTTTATTGATAGCTTCTTGATCACACTCTTTATTAATAAATATGGTCCTGTTGTAGATATAGCTTTCCGATCAAACTACGACAGGGCAACTGATGATTACCCAGGAATTGACTGCCAAACCAAGGGGCAGAGCCACGTCGCCAGACCTTCAAACCTAAGGGTCCTGTCGCAGACATTATCAGGACGGGTCGAAGGGCACTATTGTGCCAAGGGTGCTTGTTCTTCTGACACTTCAACCACGATTATGCCGAGGACCAAAAACTTAGCGAAGTTCAAAATCCGACCGTTGTAGTCTAGTTGGTTAGGATACTCGGCTCTCACCCGAGAGACCTGGGTTCAAGTCCCGGCAATGGAACCAATTTGTTGGGCAATAGGGCAGACCCGAGTTAATTCTTATACGTCGCACCAACAAAAGACCCACTATGTTGGCCCTTTCGGCAACAACCTGCGCGCAGGTTGCAGTCTCACCCGAAACAGCAATGGGGTGCCGCAGAATCAGGTTTCTGCATGCAGGGAGGGGTATTATTGTACCTTAACCTTCAAAGCAATAATTAATCAGCACTTGTAAACTTTATCATTCATTCACATATAACTTCGCAGCATAATAAACAAACTAGACTTGCATAACCCACTACAGGGAATTCACAGCGAAGCTTATTACTAGCAGTGATCTTATGTTATCAGATGTATTCAGTTTAATGCATGAAAATAACTGGAACAGAAACAACACAATAAAACCATGACACCAAATATAACGTGGTTCACCCCCAGTGTAGGGGCTACGTCCACAAACTGCATTTTATTCCTCTTTCCTCAAAACCACAGTTGATCTGCGCACTCAGCCACGGATCCCTTCAGTCCTTAATAGCCGCGCACACAGCAGCAGGCTTCTGCGCACACAGCTGCAGATCTTTCTTGTACTTCCTACAAAACCCTCTGCGCACACAGCTGCAGAGGTCGTCCACGCACATAGCTGGGACTTATCCTTTCCTTACAAAATCAACCTTACTTTGCCTTAATATTTCTTTACATCAAAAATCCTAACCTCTCTTCTTTACATAAGCACTTATTTATACTGCGCATTTTTACAAAACCATGGCTTCAGACCATGGGCACCCAAAAAACCCTAAACCCTGGATTTAAACCATGGGTTTATTACAAAAAGGGGTTTTGACTTACCCCGACACCCCTAAGACTATTTTGACTCGTAGCTCCGCTTACCAACAGCCGCGAAGTTACCAAAACTAATAGTCCCTAGGGTGCGCGCCCCAACACTTTACAGGTTGGCTTCACTCACAGCCTGGGGTTTTACATTGTGGCTGCAGGAGTATCTAGGAGTGGAGGGGCAGCGATGTGGGGAAACTAAGGAGAGTGAGGGGGACTATGATATAATCCATTTCTCAATGACGACACAACGATATAAGTCCACCTTCTGCATCTTTATAACCATCGTTTGCTGGAGCTTAGAAGTTCATAGTAAACGACCTCTATAACTCACAAACCTATGCAATATGCATTAGGATACTTATGTTGTCCCGGATTATTGCTCCTGTAACCTGTCACCTCTTTTGGGCAGTATTTCCCAACAATCCCCATTTTCATGATGTAGTCCGAAAATTTCCCATTTCTTAGAGAGTAGAAAAGGCACTGACAGCAACAGCCAGGCAGCCAGCAAGATGGTGGGCACGATGAATCTCTGTAACAGAAGGAGAACTTATATATATACATAGGTTGTTGCTGGTTTAATGTTAGATTTATTCAAATTCTTCCTTTTCTTCTTTTAATATTTAGTTTCGATAGCCAAAACCAAGCCAACTAAACTTGGGTTTAGCGCTCAGTCAATATTTTAAAAGAAAATAATTTTCACTTTTTTTAACTCCGACCTGTTTTTACTGCGACCACCCTTTTTACTGCAACCAACTTTTTACTGCGACCAAGCTAGTTGGTGCGACCAAGTTGATGCGATCAAATTTGGTGCGATCAAATTTTCTGTGATCAAGTTTGATGCGATCAACTTATCTGCGATTAAGTTGATGCGTCGGTCAATTTGATGCGATCAACTTATCTGCGATCTGCGATCAAGTTGATCTCTGTGATCAACTTATCTACGGTGTGATCACTGCGATCAAGTTGATGCTTGATGCGATCAACTTCTCTGCGATCAAGTTTGGTGCTTGATGCGACTAGATTGATAGAATATGATTCTTAGTCTAAAGACTTAAGAATTTTACAAATACTTTTCACCTGTGCGTAAGATGAAGTAAAATGACCACATTTACAAATCCAAATAACTTATGGAAAACATATGCCCAAATATGTAGGAATATTTGAGTCGAAAAAAGTGCGGTAAAACCTGAAACTTTCACGCCGTGAGATTTTTATGGGTTCTTGTTCTTTTACTTATCAGTAATAGTAAAAGACATTTACAGAAGTAAATCTAGAAATATGAGCGGCCAAATAATCATGAATTCAACCAAAAACTATTTCATATATTAGCTATGTGGAAATACAAAGTAATACAAACTTGTCTATTACAAACTCGTCCGATTACAGAGCTTCAGCTCTTCGGCTAAATCAAATGCACAGAAGCTTGAGCTTCGACTTCTCTCTTCTCACCCGGAGTTCCTCTGTTCCTGTGTTCGTGTTCTCTTTCTGTGTGTCTGTAAACTAAATTACAAAATGCTTCTTCTATTTATAGACAACCTGAAGATTTGCTTCAGCATAAACCGACTTACTTGCCGACTTACTTTGCATTAAACACTGCAATAACTGTCTACCTAACAACTTAACTTCTGAAATAAATTCGACTCAGTTACGCTGCCTACTTGTTGACTTTTCCTTCTTTTCAGACTGACAAACAAGATCGTGGCTTGTACAGACTCTGACAGAGTCGGCTGGAGATCAAAAAAAAAAAAGTGAATTAATTACATTTTCCAACACTCCCCCTTAATTATGAGCAGATGGGGATTTTTAAAACAAAACTTACAAAATGTTTCAGAGCTTAGACATGCTCTGTTTATGATAGAGTTCATTGTGGAGAACTTGTCATTCCATGATAACTACGCAGATACTGGAATGTGTCCTTTGCCAATGGCTTTGTGAAGATGTCAGCAAGTTGGTCTTGAGACCTGCAAAATTCCAAACAAATTTCTTTGTCGTTCACCAACTCTCTTATAAAATGAAACCTTGTGTCAATGTTCTTGGTTCTCTTGTGAAACACATGATTCTTTGATAATGCTATGGCTGAATTGTTGTCACAGAAGATTGTTGTCAATTCTTGATGGTTCTGTGACAAGTCTTTTAAGACTCTCCTCATCCAGATAGCTTGACATGCAACACTTGTTGCTGCAACATACTCTGCTTCAGCTGAAGATAGAGTTACTATGGGCTGTGTCTTTGATGCCCATGAAACAACACCTGTACCAAAATGAAATGTGTATCCAGATGTGCTTTTCCTATCATCTATGCTGCCTCCATTGTCACTGTCAGTGTAACCAATGAGTTTAAAATTTTCTGAAGTTGAGTACATAATACCAAGATCTTTTGTTCCACTTACATACCTCAGAATTCTTTTACCTGCTTGCCAATGTGAGTCTTTCGGTGACTCCATGAACCTTGAGATCAGACTTACACCATACATAATGTCTGGTCTTGTTGCTGTTAAATACATAAGGCTGCCAACAAGCCTTTTGAACAGCATAGGATCTACAGTGGATCCTTCATCATCCTTGCTCAATTTTAAACCTGTTATCACTGGTGTTGGGGCTGTATTACAGTTAGACATGTTAAACCCTTTTAATACTTCACTTGCATACTTAGATTGTGATATAAAGATACCACTTTCAGACTGCTGAACTTCAATGCCCAGAAAAAACTTCATAAGCCCCAGATCAGTCATTTCAAATTCACTTTCCATGACTGTTTTAAAATCTGCTATGCCATAATCACCAGTAAATATTAAATCATCTACATACAGGAAGACAATTAACATCTTACCTTACTCATCGACTTTGGTGTACAAAGTCGGTTCACTTTCACGTCTGTGAAATCCATTTTCAATGAGATAGGAATCAATCCTACTGTACCAAGCTCTAGGAGCTTGCTTCAAACCATAGAGTGCCTTTTTCAGCCTATACACTTTGTGCTCTTGACCTGGAACTTCATACCCTTGTGGCTGTTCCACATATACTTCTTCTTCTAGATAGCCATTTAAGAATGCCGACTTGACATCCATCTGATGAACATGCCATTTGTTTTGTGCAGCAATGGCCAAAACTGTTCTAACTGTATCCATGCATGCAACAGGTGCAAACGTTTCATTGAAGTCGATGCCGGGTTGTTGTGTGAACCCTCTTGCTACCATTCTTGCCTTGTGCTTTTGCACATTCCCATCAGCATCTTTCTTTGTCTTATAAATCCATTTGACACTGATTACATCCTTGTCTTTTGGTACATCGACCAGTTCCCATGTCTGGTTTTTCTCAATGCATTCTATTTCTTCATCCATGGCTTGTGCCCATACTTCTTCTTCAACAGCTTCTTCAAATGTTAGTGGATCATATATAGGGGAAAATAATGCAAACAAAGAGAATGCGTTAGATGTACTAGCTTCATATATCTCTCGCAGACTTCTTGTCTTCATTGGTTCTGTCGATGTTGACCCCGACGAAATGCTTGATGGATTCTATTGTTCTCTTGGTGTACTTGTAGGTGTATCTTGAGCTGCTACTTGTGTCAATGGTCCTTGTGCTGAACCATGTCTTGGTGTCATGGGATTCGATGGTGCTCCTACCGGTTGATTTACATGTGGTATTTGAACCACTTCCTCTTCCATATCGTCATTGTCAATGTTCGACACAATCTTGACATTTGTGTCGACAGTTCCATCCCATGATTCATTCTCAACAAATTGAACATCCCGACTGATTATCACTTTCTTTGTGACAGGGTCATATAACTTGTATGCTTTTGTGTCTTAAGAATAGCCTACAAAAATACATTTATGTCCCTTCTTGTCTAGCTTCTTTCTCAGCTCATCTAGAATATGAGCATATGCAACACAAGCAAAAACTTTTAAATGTGAAACACTATGATTCATACCTGTCCATGCTTCTTGGGGAACTTTGTTCTTCACACTCTTTGTTGGACATAGGTTCATAATGTATACAGCAGTTGCGACTGCTTGACCCCAATACTCATTTGGCAAATGCTTGGCTGCCAACATGCTGCGTGCCATCTCCATGATGGTTTTGTTCTTTCTTTCGGCAATACCACTATGCTGAGGTGTATACCGTGCAGTGAATTGTTTATGTATTCCATGGGTCTTGCAAAAATTCAGAAATTCATTTGAAACATATTCACCTCCTCTGTCGGTCCTTAAGATCTTGATGCGGTGTCCACTCTGGTTCTCCACGAGTGCCTTGAACTGCTTAAAATAACCAAATGCATCAGATTTGTGTTTCAAGAAATATACCCATGTCTTTCTTGAGTAGTCATCAATAAAGGTTAGAAAATATTTGCAGTCACCAATAGATGATCTCTGCATTGGACCACAGATGTCATAGTGCACAATTTCAAGTGGTGTGCGTGCTCTATAGGACTTTCCAACTGGAAATGTTTCTCTGTGCTGCTTGCCAAAAATGCAGCCTTCACAAACCCTCTCTGGTCTGTCAATCAATGGTAATCCCTTCACCATATTCTTTGTGTGAAGTAGCTTCAGCCCACCAAAATTCATATGTCCAAATCTGAAATGCCACAACCAGGATTCATCCTGAACTTTTGTCTGAAATGCAGCTTGCAAATTAGCGCTGCAATTTTCTCTCTTGTTTAGCGCTGCAATTTTCTCTCTTGTCGAGGATCTCGACTGTTTCTTCACTTTCTGCCTTGAATGCAGCTCCTATCTTTGTCTTCCCTTTTATGTTGGGAACTATCCTCAATGGAAACAAGCGGTTGCTTGTCATTGGAACTTTTTCTATCAGCTGGTCGCTTGGACGCTTGTCTTTGATCACACAGTGTTCATCTTCCATGTAGACTCTATAGCCTTTTTGTAACAACTGTCCAATCCTTAACAGATTATGTTTCAGGCCTTCAACATGATAGATATTAGGGATATACTTACTCTCCCCCTGTTTGGTTATAATATCAACAGTGCCTTTTCCTAAGACAGTAACTTGGACATTGTTTCCAAGTGTAACATCAGTTTTAATTGAAGTGTCTAGACTGGAAAACAAATTTAAATTACCAGTCATGTGGTTGTTGCATCCTGAGTCTAAGTACCATATGTCATGTGGACTTTCTTGAACAGCATTGCATTCAAGTGGAGATGTCGATGCTATTAACATTACACATGTTGAAGTGTTGGTGCTAGTTGACTGACTTGGGCTTTGTCTTCCTTGGTCATATTGTTTCTTCCTGCATTCATATGCATAATGACCAAACTTCTTACAGTAATGACATTGAATTTTTGATTTATCAAACCTCTGGCCACTTGGATGACTTGGGTTCTGGTTATCTCCTCTGCCACTGACATCTGCAGGACTTCTGCCTCGTCCTCCTCTTGAAGAACTTCTTCCTCTTCCTCTGAAGTTGTTTCTCCCCCTGCCTCGACCACGGCTTATGGATGACTGTGCTGCAAATGCACCTTCCAATGATGTCTGTGATCTGTTGATTCTGTGTTCATGATTGATGAGTGAAGCTTGCAGCTCATCAATGCTGAATGTTGACATGTCTGTGTGTTCCTCTAAGGTCACAACCAAATTTTCAAATCTTGGGGGAAGACTTCTGAGAATTTTTTCAACAACCCTTTGGTCTGATAGGGGTTCT
>LPNX010929136.1:0-12251 GCA_001517045.1 Pseudotsuga menziesii | reverse complement strand
TTAATTTAATAAAAGTATTTACTAATAAACTTCAATTTAACATTAATATGGTATACGTTTAGTTTAATAAAAGTATTTACTAATAAACTTTAATTAACGTTCATATGGGGCATTACAAGTTACACTGTTTGCTTGCCTTTTGACAGTCTTGTATCTTCGTGATAGACAAAGGCGAATGGCTGCTCAAGTATTTCATCTGCCTCAAGTAGATAATAATTGATAATCATGACTCTCAGGTCAGTCTGGTCTAATTCAGTGTTTTGTTATATTTGAACACTTTGCTTTGAATCGCTGGTGGGCATATTTTTTTTTCTTGTACATGGGGTGGAATTGCTTTGCTGTAGCTGATGAGGTATATGTTGTAGAGTCATTGGGGTCATATGACTGTCACATAGTTTGAGATCATATAGGAGGGCCATGTGAAGTAATTGCTAATCAAATGCTTAGTTTTTTGGATGGAATATGTTTCCCCTTTTTTTTTGATAAAATGCTTCCTTATATAAACGTTGAATTTTTTTTAAATTTAACATTTGTGAGCTGCTTTTGGACTTGGATAGAATAAGAAAATTGACTTTGGGGTTCCTCTTCAAACGAAGGCGAGAAATCGTCATTAAAAGTAGCACAACTTGAGTGCAGGGATCTAATCACATAATAGAATGAAATAAATTTTTAGGCTATTCATCTTCTTAGCATGTTTCTTGAATCATTTGGCTAATATTTTTTTTTTCAACAATTTAAATTTGAAGAAAATATTGGTTTGGGATGATTATGATATTACTAGTTCAAAATGCTTTGAAGTTGTGTCAGCTTCAGGTTTGGCTGGACCAATGCCTCGTAAGAGTTATTATGTTAAAGCACATGTACAAAAGGCACATGCAATACATAGAGACACAGATGCCCAAAAAGAGAATGTTTTATCATTGATAGATATGGATAGTACTAGGTGCAGCCAGAAAAATGGTCACAATTAGTGGCAAAATGAAGATGATTGGTAATTTAATAATTAGTGTCATCTCAGCTTTGATAATTCTATGTTGGCTTCACTAAAATATGAGTTTCTTCGCTTTTAATAGAAGTTGAGGCAAAGGTAACTATACAGGTTACTTTAATATATTTATTAAATTAAAAGAGATTTCAGTGAAGGTTTGATGATTATTTATGGGTACTATTAGAAATATACCATTCAAAATAGAATTAATTACCTGAAGTTACTTGAAAAATGCATATTTTCGAGATTTGTCAAAATTAAACCATGGTAATTCAAAGCTTTATTCTCATAAGAATGTGAGAATGAAGCACCAAACCAGTGCTTTGTCTTTCCATCCACTAAATCTCATGTTGTTGGAGCTCCAATATAGGGTTTTGTTCTTTCATATTCATAGGGTTTATAGGAATTTATATCAATGCTTTGTGACATATTTGGCATTGTTTCATTTGGCTGTAATTAGCTTTATAGTAGATTTATTCGTCTCAAAATAGCAATAGTGAGGTACATAATTTATATTTAATATGAGCTTTGGACGATAATTGGAGTTGTAATTTTGTTCTTATAAATTTGAAAGCTCTCCAAGGAAGCTTAGGATTATAGATATTTCAGCTTTTCAAAAGTAGGTTCTGGGATTTTAGTTTTGTAAGATCATTTCAGTGTCTGCTTATTGAATCGTATGCCATTTTCCTGGAATCAACCATCAGAGACTGAAATGATAAAACTTGAGGTTGGCTTAATTTCGGAGGCCTTCCATAGACTTTGTTTTGATGGGGTCTCAAAAATAAAACCATGGAACATAGGAGCAGGTGGCAAGATTTGCATGCAGATGGAATGTTCTCTTTTTGTTATGGAAGAGATGGGTCAATAGTATAACAACAAATCTGAGATTATGGTGCTTCTTTGGGGCCTGAAGTTGGTAACACATAGACTTTAGAAGCTGGCTGTATAAAGAGATTTAAATCTAGTTATCAACCCATTGAAATAAATCTTTGTTATATCTCATATAGGTAGTAGGCATTTAAACCTTGTTGCTATTTTTTTTAAACAACGGGTAAGATTTCATTTATAAAAGGATGATAGAAATCAACAGCTAAGGTTACATCAATCAAAAAAATGGATTTAACAGTCCTCTTATAGTAATCTGTCCAAAAAATTTTGACCAAAAGGTAGAAACTATTAACATAGGACTATTAACTACTATTCTACTGTAGAGTTTGACATATTGGCTGAGTAATAACTGACAAAAAAAATACATAAAAAACTAAGTAAAGAAAGAGCTAAGTGGTACTGTGACCACTAACCATGGCATGATCTTCCTTGTTGTCATCTGCTTGTTCCTCTGAGCTGGATATGTTGACAGGAACAAGAGATTGCTGCTATATCTTCGTTGTCCCTGCTTCCAACAAGATCAGATAGCTTGGAGAATTGACCCACCAACAGAAACTTGTGATGATCCAGAGTTTCCTTGAAGGCTTCCAGTTGTGCTTCATAGGACTTGATATTTCCTTCCACTTCATCTTGGTGGTGGTCTAGACCCGACAACTAAGTTTCACTTACAAATCCTTCCACTTTGTCCATTTGCAGATCCGAGTCATTAGGTGTTTTGTGTAACAACTTCCAAAACCCGTTTCCATTAAGAGTTCATCCAACCGAGATTATTGATATCTTTGATGTCAGCTCTGGTATCTCAGATTTTGATAGACAACCCTTGTAGTTTGTCTGCTAAATCCATTCCAATATTCATTGCAGAGAGCAAAGAAGTGAACCTCGGAAATAAACTAGGACCCCTCAGAAATATTCGACATCATTTTTGTTGTCCGATGATGATTTTCCTTAATTGGATGCTCTGACCCCAAGTGCACCCCCTCCTGCAACAATTTGGGTAAATTGCATTATTGAATATGGTTGAGTTTTTCCCTATTTCTCGAACCAATGTTGCATTATTATCAAATGTAGGTGACACATGAACTGATGGTGATGCAATTCATGGACTGTTTTATTAATTTTCTGGTTTATGTCATAACTGAAATTGTGTGCCCAGAATTTTGAAAGCAGTTAAATGTGGCAAATATGACTGTGTAGAAACAAAAGATTCCTCATGGGGTTCACCAGGATGCAGCAGTAGCATAGATACACACATTCAGGAAACTGAGGTAATGATTTGGTTGGTGAATAAGATTTCAACCTTATCTAATATTTGACAGGCTTTTAACATAAGGCCCTTTTGAATTTTTGTTTACAAGAAGTCATTATATCATTCTGTATTATGATTCTTATTTGAGAATATTTTCAATATGGAGCCATGATTTTAGCATTCAGAATTGTGTGTTTTGGCTAGGCTCCATGTGGCACTTTAGATGCTACAAAAGAAACAGAGTCTCCCCGTTGAAGTCTGGCCAATGCACATTCATCATTGGAAAAAACCACCCTTTTCCAATGTTTTCGCATGGTGAATTAAGAATACAGGAAACAAAGCCACAAACCTAAATATGGTTCTTTTTTGTTAGTGATAATTCTCAAGATTCCTTGGCAGAGATTGTTGACATTTATCAAGGTACATACTACAAATAATGTCCTTGCAACATAGGCAACAAGGTACACATCCTTTTCTCAAGTGTAAATCATGTTCACAGCTCAAAAAATCTTCTGAACTGATTTAGCTCGTCTAGGAAGGGGAAAATTTTGGAGAATAGTCTGAGAATATTCTATTCTATGTTTTATGTTAAAAAGGAGGAAGCAAGTGGTTTATAGTGCTTTTCTTAATGAATTGGTGTACTTTATGAATGCGACTTTTGAGAGTTTTCTAGTGGTCAAATTGTGAAGAGTCCATATTACTATTTCTAGCTTCCTTTCCAGAAGCTTTAAAATATATAACTATTAAAGCAATACACCCGGGAAGAGTGGGAACATAGAATAAATTTCCCTTATTGCAAATAATAT
The DNA here is from genome assembly GCA_001517045.1 of Pseudotsuga menziesii. NCBI lineage: Eukaryota > Viridiplantae > Streptophyta > Pinopsida > Pinales > Pinaceae > Pseudotsuga > Pseudotsuga menziesii. Next base: position 8,323 of record LPNX010929136.1, on the reverse strand, counting down.
TTCCAGATAAATCTGCATCTATGGTCAAAAAGTTGCCCCAATACAAGAAATTGGTTGTATGTAGCATCATGTAAAAAAAGGATACCCCCAAGGAGTACTTATAAATTTGATGAAACAGTTGTGGGCCCTTAGCTAGGATTGATTTTGTTATGCTTTGCCGAGAAACATAAATAAATAATCTTACCTGGTGGTCTCATTGCAATTGATAGCTGTCATTATGGAACTTAGATGTTCATGCACATGGTCTGTAGTTTTTTGGAGCTAATGATTTGAGCACGGATAACCTTCCTATAAGGTCATCATCCATCATATGTCCTAGCATACCATGCTATGAGAGTTGCGGTGCTCGATGATAGTTTTATTAGCATGGGATAAAATAAACTTAACTGGGTTTTGTGTGGAGAACACCTTAAGCATTTACAACCTTTTACTAAGAATTCCCAAAATTTAGAGTATTGTATTTCAGTGGAAATTTAGGTTGTTTTTCTATGTCTAATTGTGATTTGATAGGTGTGACTTGGGAAATATGAAAGTCTAGACTTGAGAAATTGGTGCATATTATTTTTTGATTAGAACATGTAGAAGTATTTATGGATTATATCTAATTAAGAGTTAAGAATAGCAGCAGTTAAAATATACAATTGTTTGTTGGACTGTGCCATGCGAGAAGACTGCAGATTTTGATACCATATTGTTCTGAAATTTGAGTATGTATCTCTCTCCGAGATCTCTGTAGGCATCCATACAAAGACTAGGTCAGAGGATGGTTAATAATCTTCCGATGATTCATTTTCATTCAACCTGACTATTTTTATGCTGCCCCCTGTAAGAGTTCTTTTTTTTCGTAGTAAGCTTCAGTTCACCCGATATTTAAAGCTGGCAGCATATGCTTGAGTTCGTATTTTTCACGCTAATATATGTTTTGTCTGAAATTCTCTGTTATAGTAGGGACTGTTTCGATGCAATGTATGGATGCAAGATGGTCAGTTATGTATGCAAAAAAGCTATTTTGTATAAATATTTCTTCGATTATAGCAAAATCCAAAGATATATCAAACCATTGAGGTCTCTCTTGTTTCAGGACATTTGACATCAAGGAGTGATGTCTACAGCTTTGGTGTTGTTCTACTTGAAATGTTAACTAGTCGACGGTCCATGGACAAAAACAGGCCTAGTGGGGAGCACAATCTGGTGGAGTGGGCTTGCCCTTATCTTGGTGAGAAAAGAAGGCTATATCGTCTTATAGACCCCTGTTTGGAGGGTAAATTTTCTACTCAACTGGCTTGTCATTGTCTCAGCCAAGATCCAAAAGTTAGGCCTTTAATGAGTGAGGTTGTCGAGGCACTCAGACCTTTAATGAATTTGAAGGACATGGCAAGCTCATCCTTTCATTATCAAGCTTTGCAAGCGGAACGTGCAAGTCATCAACAGCAATTGGCAAATGGAAATGGACAGTTGAAGAATGTGGCATATCTAAATGGGAAATTATCTTCAAAGAATGGATGCCCACAAGTTATTACTAATATTTCTCACGCCTCACCATATCGTCAATATCCAAGGCAAAAATGGTAAAGGATCATAGGTGACTGGACTTATTTTCCATCATTTATTTTTTCTTGAATTTGTACACTTGTCACTAAGGCTGCTCGGCTTCAGTCCTTTGCCATCTTACCAAGGGGAAGCAGTGTGAACTTGTGAGGCGTGGGTGTGCTGTCTGTACACGGCTTGAACATTTTAAGAGGCCATTTCTGGAATCCTGTAGAGTAAGTTCAACTATCGTGGAAAGTTTATGCTAAATTATCTGATCTTGTATAAAATTATAAGCCTATCTGACCAATCATAGCAGGGGTAATACTTGACATGTTGCTGCTACTTTGTCTTAAATTAAAGTAGCAATGATGGTACTATGAAAGACTCTGCACATGTCTTGCTATACACATGAATAGGTAGTGTGGGGAAATCTAAAAGATGCATGGGATGTGCTTGAGGTTAATGCGATGAGTCTTGATGGTGGATGCATGGAGTATATCCTTCATTTGGTGGCCATGTGGCATTTGTATTTTTTTTTAAACACTTATAGCCATTGGTTAAGCGACGGCCTGCAGGTAATTTTTTTTAAAAAAATTTCAATCCCTTCACTTAATCGACGGTTTTGAACCGTCGCTTAACCTACGCTTTCTTTGGTTAACCATCGCTTAACTGACGACTTTGAACCGTCGCTTAACCTACGCTTTCTTTGGTGAACCGTCGCTTAACCGATGCTTTATCGACACTTACGTTTAAAGTTTAATATGAATTAGATGTCAGATAACTGACGATTTACATTTAACCAACGGTAAACTGAGCCATCGCTTAACCGACAGATTGGAAAGATGTCGGATAACCAACGATAATTCACCGACGCTTAAAAAAAATCATAGTGTCGTACATGCGACAGGGAAGTGTCAAAAATCTGACAATACGGCCGTCGGATTTTTGGTTGAAATGTAGTAGTGACTCTCAATGACTGAAAACCTATGTAAATTTAAAGATTTTCGAATGACCTAACAGTTTCTTTTTTCTTCTCAAGCTTCTAAGGTTTGATAGTCAGCTTGTTTCAATCCTCTATGACTGTTTTCTTTTGATTATTTTAAAAGTCTGCTTTTTTTTTAATGCAGGACAAGATTTGTATCAAGCTTGAGTGATTTAGGTCAACAGAGTGCCCCAAATTCTTCAATAATACTATTGCTAGAAATAACAATTATCCAAGCTATTCATTTAGATGTTAGATCATCTCTAGAACGCATGAAAACAACTGTGTGTTATGACTCTGCTCAAACAATATACTTGGCGCCTTTTAATGTCACTTATGAGCTCTCTGTTTGCAAAAAGGACTTTGCATTAATGCTCTCAAAAGCCTGCTGCTTAAATCAACTTGTGAGTGTATAACCAGTGAAGGGAAAGATATGAAGACAATCTGATATCTGCTAGCTTTCTGCTCCAACTTATATTTATCATCAAAACCAGTCAGCTTCTAGCTCCAAATTCAGACTAGGTCTTTAGGCAATTGATATGCTCAACTCACTTATTGCATTGGTTAGAAGTAACCAGTACTCTGTGAAACTATGGTCGCCACAAACTGAACAGAGCTTCTCCTTACTACACTTTCACTTTCAGGTCTTGATAGTGTAATAGTTCAACAAAACTGCCACTTTTCAACTTATCACTTGCCAAAATCATTCCAAAACCCTTTTAGATTGATATTTAATCGCAGGGAGCTTGTTAATAGCATCGATTACAACTTTCCTTAATCAATTTTATCATAACAAGCTTTAAAGAAGAAATCCCCAATTTGGCTGCCACTATCAAGTTAACGTGGAGTACCTTATTATTGCTCTGCTGCAGACGCTTAAAATCAATGCCTAAGCTGTCTGATTGTCAAATTTAGCTATACAAGTGTCTTCGGGTGTCCAATTTGATTCCAGGTGGCAAAATGAGAAAGCCCTAAATCCTTTCTGCAATGGAAAAAACCTTAACTCCTCTTTGTAACTGCAAATCCCGAGTTTTGGGCAAATTTCCTCGCTCCACATAGTCTCTATCTCCGCAACGCATGTATGGGGAAATCCTTTCACTATAAACTAAGCTCATTTGTCTACCTGTCACAATTCGCCCAACTCTAACTAATGATTTGGCACGATCTCCTTCCTGCTGTCAAACGCACTTGTTTGCATGATCATTACTGAAGACACACGTATCAAAAGCCTTCAAGCATGTGATTAGTCATCAAAAACCAAAATCATGGGTGAATTTTTCTGAAAAACCAGATTTTTCTGCGCGCGCGATATTCGTGTAGCCCTGTTGTGTAAACCTTTTGCAGTTGCGCTACAAGAATAATTTGAATTCAATTTTGGTGTTGTTTTAATCATTTTTTTCATTTTGAGTGAGGTTTAAATGATGAACTATGATCATAATGTTGTTTGTGAACTTAATTAATCCATATAATTTCTTAAAAAACCCTTTAGGACCTAAGGAAATAAAACATAATAAGAACGTAAACGCAAAACCTGAAAATTTCACTCAAAACCAAAAATTTTCCAAAGTAAATAAAAGACCAAACTCAAGCAAATAAGCCAACTTAGAATAAAAATAACAATCAAAACACAAAATTTGAAGAAACAAGTTCCTGACTTAACTTATGGCTCCAGCTGCGAGATGAAGTCCTCCCTGTGAGGCTTCAAGAACCTGTAGACCAGTGCCTTCTTTTCTGCTACCTACCTATCTGCAAAATTTCCATTGGGATATGGAATCCTTATTATACTTCACTCACACCGGTATATACAATGAAAAGTGAAAATCTCCTCAATGACTGTAAAAATGTTTTAGGAATCGTCCATTGACAGGACTTGACAATTCCTCACCTTCCAAAGACTGCAGGATAAAAGTGTTATTTTCTAAAATCTTAAATACTAGTAAAGGACCAAACCAAAGGTTGTCAAACTTACCATGCTTCCCTTTCTGCTCTTTCCTTGCATCCCACCTTAAAACCATATCACCAACTGATAAAGTGTTTTCTTTTATGTTCCTATCAAATCTACTTTTGATCTTCAACGTGTACAACTGTGCTCTTTCTTCTACCTTTTCCCTGTTCTGCTGCAATTCTATCATCTCATAAATCCTTCTCTGCATATCATTTGGCTCTTCCTGAGAATTATGAAGAAATTTCATCACTGGGATTCCCAATTGAACAAGAAAAACTGCATTTGTACCATAAACTAACTAAAAGGGAGAAGTTCCAATTGCTTCTTTGACTGTTATCTTATCAGCCCATAATGCATATTTCAACATTGAATCCCATGACCTCTTGTTATGTTTGAGCAACTTTCTGATACTCTGTATGATGTTTTTATTAGATGATTCATCCAAACCATTACCCTGGGGATAATAAGGAGTGGAATGTTTCAGCAGGATACCATTCTTTTCACAAAAGGCTTCCATTTCCTTGGAGTTGAAAGACTTTGCATTATCTATTACCAATTTCTGAGGACAGCCAAACCTACTCAGGATATTCTCCTCAATAAATTCCATGATGACTTTGTCTGTGGCATTCCTAGTAGGGATGGCTTCCACCCATTTGGTAAAGAATTCTGTTGCAGTTACGATCCACCTATGTTTCCCTAAGGAAGCTGGATTTATTTCCCCAATAAAATCCAGACCCCATTGCTGGAAAGGAGCACTTACTGCAATAGGTTTTAAGGGAAAAGACAACAATTTTTGTTTGCCAGTAAACTTTTGACAAGGAATACAGGCTCTTACCTGCTGATAAACATTTGCAAACAAAGAAGGCCAATAATATCCAGCTCTTAAAATCCTGTATGTTGTTGTCTTCTAGTACTTATTCCCTCCACAAGCACCCTCATGAGATTCAGAAATTACTCCTTCAATTTCAGATTTGTCCAAACATCTGAGTAGAATACCACCTGGGTCCTTCCAGAACAACTACTTTTCTACTAGACAATACTTAGTAGATTTAAGCTTTAAGGATCTAGCAGCTTTCCTATCTAGATGCTCAGGACATTGCAAAAACAACAGAAAATACACAATGTTTGCATACCATGTGGATGCTGAATAATAGTCCATAATCTTCTCTTTTTCCAGTATTGCTTGATCTTCTTCCTGAGCTAATTCTTCAGCCATGACATGCAATCCCAGAGCCTGACAATTTGATTCAGCCAGCATATTGGCTAAACCTTGTCCCTTGACAAGTTTGGTAGGTCTGATGTCTACATCATACTCCATGATTTTAGCAATCCACCTGCCTCTTTTCCCTTCACTATCAGGCTGTGTCAAAACATCTTTTACAGCAGTGTTAGGCACAAATGAAATAACTTTAGAATGCAGAACATATATTCTAAAAAACTTTAAAGCTTTTACTAGAGCATAGGCCTGTTTTTCTAAGATACTGTATTTCAGTTCAGAATCCCTGAGAGTTTTGCTGAAAAATGCAATAGGCTGCTCCAATCCTTCTTTATTCTTTTGCAACAAAACATCTGCTATTGTATCCTCTGATGCAAATGAGAATGTAAGAAAATATCTAGTAAAATCTGGGCTTACTAATATAGGAGCTTCAGTAAGAGCCATTTTAATCTTCTCAAATGCATTTTTTGCCTCAGTGGTCCATCTAACTTCCTGATCCTTTTTCAGCATGACAGTGATCTGTTTAATAGTCTCAGCAAAGTTTGGTATAAACCAACACAGAAAGTTGATTTTACCAATGAATGATTGGACATCCTTTTCACTCCTGGGTAAACTTATTTTCAATATGGATTTTACCCTTTCAGGATCAATCCTTATAACATCAGCAGACACTAAATGACCAAGCAATTTACCTTCATGTACAGCAAAGTGTGACTTTTTTGGATTTAAAGATAAGCCATTTTTTTTGCATTTCAGAAAATTATGTTTCAGATGCTTCAAATGTTCATCATCTGACTGTGAAAAAACAATAATATCATCCAAGTAGATTACCACAAATTTGTCCTTTTCTCCGACAAAGGCAATATCCATAGCCCTCTGGAAGGTGGCTCCAGCATTCATTAGACCAAAGGGCATTTTATCATACATGAAAGTTCCCCAAGGATTAGTGAAAGCTGTCTTCTCCTTATCATCAGGATGCATAGAGATCTGATTGTACCCTGATAAACCATCAACCATTGAGATCCTCTGTGCCCCAACTACTTTCTGCAATATTTGCTCAATTTTAGGCAGAGGATAATTATCCTTTAGGGAAGATTTGTTCAAGTTTCTGAAGTCAACACATAATATGATTTCTCCATTCTTCTTCCTAACAGGAACCAGATTAGCCACCCATGAAGAATACCTAAGAGGCACTATGATCTTGGCATCCAACAGCTTCTTCACTTCTTTTTCAATAACAAGAAACAAGGCTGGATTAATCCTCCTTAATTTCTGACGAAAAGGTTTGACATTTGGTTTTAGAGGGACTTTATGCTGTATGATTCCCATGTCATAATTTCTCAGTTCCTCATAAGACCATGCAAAAACATCTACATGCTCTTTTAATAGTTTAATATACCTGTTTCTTTGTTCAGCTGTAAGTGATTTAGAAATTTTGACCATTCTAGGATGTTTTGCAGAACCAATATTACACTCTACCACATTCTCTTCTAAAGACTGAACAAGAAGCTTTGAAAGTGTATCATCCTTTGTAAATATTCTTTCCAGAGGTACCAAACCTTTTGGGATGAAGTGGCCTTTTAGTTCAATAATTTTATATGCTGTTATCTCATCTTCATCAATCTCATCCACCTGTCCCTCTTCTTCATCCTCCTCTTGATCAATCAGGGAATTTGAAAACTCATGTGTAAGCTCTCGGAACCTCTTAATCTCAATGTCATCCTCAAACACTCTCCACTGCCTTACATTATCAGGTATAGATGGTCTGTACCTCACTTCAATGGGATATCTCAATTGAGTGGTCTTGGGGATTCTAAAGTGTGTAGCAGCCAAGGCCAATGAGTCCGCAGTCTGATTATGATCTCTTGGAATATGGGTAATATTAAAAGCTACAAAATCATTTTCAAGCATGTCCCATACCTCATTTCGATAAATTTTCAGCAAACCCTGCTTCACTTGATAATTGTTCTTCACTTGTTGAACAACCAATTCGGAGTTGCCATATGCAGAAATCTACTGAATGCCCAAATCCTTAGCAGCTTTTAATCCTAATAGCAAAGCTTCATATTCAACAGTGTTGTTTGTAGTAATAAACTCAAGTTTATACATCAGCTTTACTATTTCACCTCCAGGGGATATAAGAAGAACTCCAGCTCCAGCACCCTCTTTGCAAGAAGATCCATCAAAGTATAATTGCCATAGTTCATCTTCTTCTTCTCTGCTGTGTTTTATTGGCTGTTCCTTTTCAACCTGTAACAAACCAACAGTATTGTCTTCGTCACTAAAATGTAACATGCAAGTTCCTAGGTCTTTGTCAATAGCATATAGTGGATGATTGGTAGGGTTCTTGTCATCTGTCACAATGTAGGCAAACTGAAGCTCTCTATACAGCCTTCTATTTTCTCCTCCAAACACAGGTATAGTAGCATATGATAAATCCATTTGTAAGGGCCTGTTGGCAGCCAGCAACAACCTCTTCATTTCTTGATAAAATGAAGAGAGATCAGCTCTTATATGATTTCTCAAATTAAAATTATAAAAGAGCACCTTGAGAATCTTTGATTCTGAAGGTGTTCTCAATCAAAAAAGAAGTGATTTAATGATCTCAGGGCTGAAAGAAATTTGAAAATAAAACTTGGCTTTTAATTAT
>LPNX010929133.1:16062-42283 GCA_001517045.1 Pseudotsuga menziesii | reverse complement strand
TTTAAAAATATATATATATATATATATATATATATATATATATATATATATAATTTCATAATAGAATTATCATAAAATAGAATGAAACCATAACCATATATGTTTCTTTCTAATTCAGTTCATGGATTTTAATTTAAGGAAAAAGTAATTTAGAGGGGAGAGATTCATGATTGTAATTGTTTTTAAAATGAGCAACTCTATCTAGAAGAAGCATTCAAAACTCTTATTATTATTTAAAAGGAAAATCCCTTGAATTAAGTTTTTTTTACTAGTATTTAAAAAGACAAACCGCTTGAATTAAGTTCTTACTATTATTTAAAAAGGCAAATCCCCTGAATTAAGTTCTTACTATTATTTAAAAAGGCAAATCCCCTGAATTAAGTTCTTACTATTAATTCACAACAATATGGCCGTGAATTTAATCAAATGGTAACAGTATCATGACTTCTGAGACTTTTAAAAGAAGGCTATTGCTTTCAACTCCCATTAGGTACCATATTCATGGTTTTATTTGTCCTTAATAACTATGTCTAGTTAAACTAATATTCTCTTATCGAAATCTATAAAGTCTTCACGACTGACGAGACTATTTAAAAAAAATTGAATATCTGGAATACGAATTGCTTTAGCTTTGTCCTCTAAATGAAACGCGCTGATTAGGTAAATATTTTTCCCCGCTACCTGTTGGAGGAGTCAAAAGTTTTATTCGTTCATGATTTCGCCAGAATTTTAGGCCCTGGATTCGCCCTGAGACACAAGTCTGATATCAAAGAAGCATTCAGATTTTTTTATTATTTATTTTTAATAATCCAATTCCTGAATGGAAATTGATTCACATTAAAGAAGTGTTCATGTATTTCTATCGATATGGGAGTAACGCCTTCATGGACAGCTATACTAAGTTTTAGATCTCAACGTTTTATTACAGAAAAAGGGTAAAGATAAAAATAAAGAAAAATGATGCATACACAACGATTAGGATCACTATATAAATGCATTATTGTAAAAGCATTATTATGCAGACAGAGGTTATCAATCAGAGTGATATAAGAGATTTCCAGGTGCACTCTGAATATATTCAGACATTGAGAGCAGAGCAATATTCCTCTGATATTGCATGTGGATAGAGAGAACGAATCAATGTATATCAACAAGATGAGAAAAGATGGAATACGAAGCACACTAATACCGCATGAAATGAAATGGGGCCAACTTGTTCACATAAAACCAGACAAGCAATTCGGCCATTGAAATGAGCTCCAATCATCGGATAAATTCTCGATATTCCTTTTATAATGTTTAGGTTTTGTCACTTCAGTAAAAGATAGAAATTTATTCCAAATCTCATAAAGATACAAATACAGATCAAAAATGTAAATCCGGATCTATAATAACATGCAAATACAGTTTTAAATAAAATACAAATACAGATCTTAAAATATAAATCTGGTTCTATAATAACATGCAAATACAGTTTTAAATAAAATACAAATACTGATCTTAAAATATAAATCTAGTTCTATAATAACATGCAAATACAATTTTAAATAAAATACAAATACAGATCTTAAAATATAAATCTGGATCTATAATAAAATACAAGTACAGATCTAAAATGAAATACAACAATTTCTGAATCCAGATCTGATAATAAAATATAACACAGATCTAACAATCCATAAAAAAACCTGAGTTTATTTGTGCCGGCTTGTTCTTTCTGAGGTTACCGCACCACGAACTTGTCTAATTCCCATGAGCATCGATCAGTTCCCAATCGCAAGAGATCCACCGATTGACCTTCCTACCATTCCAATGGGTACTCTCCTTCCCCAAGGACCCCCGAGCTGAATGGGGTTGCCAAAAGAAGTACCCAAGCACAATCAGAGTGTGTAGAATCACTAAGGGCCTCCCAACCCTGTTCAAACCTGATGAGCCAAACTCTCTATAGCCACCATCCACTTCTGCATTCTCTTATCCATCCAACATTAGGGTAAAAATCATCCCCCTACTCAAACCCTACCTCTTTATTTATATCATTTTGCATTATTATTTTTATTTATTATTATTTTGAATTCTTTTTATTTTATTTTATTTCAACGGATCTTTGTGATATGCATTTATGCAATGTGCTTAATTTAGGATTTCTTTATTTAAACCATTCCTATATTTCATTCCCGGATTTTTGCTTGATTTACTATTTTTGTGTGTGTGCAATGTGTTTCTATTTAGAATTTACTTTATCTTCCTTTATGATGATTTCCTCTTTTATATTTTTATTTTTATTTTTATTTTTATTTTTAATTTTTAAATTTCTTTTTAATTTTTATTTCATAAGGCTGCACTTCCGTTACTTATTTCCAAGTCATGATTTTATGGTTTAGTTATTAATTATTTACAATCTTATAGTTTAATAATTTCTTTTATTTCTCCAGGTGATATCAAAGGTGCCATGATCGTCTTCATGCCCTTCAAATATCCCACTTTCCGTGGCGGGGAGTTAGTGCGATGGCTGAGACCATGTTAAATCAGTCTAATCCATGCTGTAGAGAGACTCGTGGCTACTGAGGAATAAGGTCGACACCTCATTGAGCGCCCCTCAGTTAGTCCTCGTGAGTGACCGAGTTCGCGGCCTAACCTCACGGAAGCATGTCTCTTGCAGGTAAAATCCTCTCTCGCTTGTCAACCTACCACATGGAAAATATGTGCTAACCATACGGGTACTTTCCTCCGTGCAACCCCATCATCCTTTGTGGATCGATTGGGAACCAAGATCATGTGCCTGCACACATTGAGCGCCCCTCAGTTAGTCCTCGTGAGTGACCGAGTCCGCGGCCTAACCTCACGGAAGCATGTCTCTTGCAGGTAAAATCCTCTCTCGCTTGTCAACCTACCACATGGAAAATATGTGCTAACCATACGGGTACTTTCCTCCGTGCAACCCCATCATCCTTTGTGGATCGATTGGGAACCAAGATCATGTGCCTGCACACATGAAAACCATGTGCATTAATCGCACTATACCATTTAATCAAAATATTATTAAACTAAATTGTATCACCTGATATCCTATTCATACTCAAACTGAAATTCATGTGGCATTGACACCACCTTGTGTCATTGCGCAGTTGGGTCCCTGACACACTAGAAAATTGTCAAAGCATCTACCAATACATCGTAAGAAATGAAAATTGTTCATATATTTCATTCACACATTTTAAGATCAATCATATCACATTATATAATCTATCTACCAATGTCCATTCATTCATAAGCAATATTTGTGACACAACAATCAATACATAAATAAGTCGTTTGAAGTCATCGCATTAAACCAGGCCGTTTGTACTCAAAATGCCCTGAAACCATTACACATTTTAACACTTGAAACAGTCTGTCCAACAAGGCAGTACAATGTTGCATTACAAAATTTCATTTATCCATGAGTACTCAAATGCATCAACATGATCAAAACATACATTTCGAAATTTAACCGGCTCATTTGTGATAAAATGCCCTCAAATAATAATATAGTTGAATAATAAAAGAGTCTAACAAAATGGGGCACTACAATAAATATATACTAAGAGACAATAGAGTCATGTTTATAAATGTTCACAAAGACATTGGTACCGGGAAAATTGATTAGGTTCTAAATATAAGGATGCAATAGTTCCTTTTGTAAAGCTGGCACTTGGTGTAGATCAAAGAATCACTCCATATAGAATATCCATGTTATTGGATTATTAACATTGAAAATTATCATATCAATATTGGGAACAAAATATAACTTCATTGGACCTTCTCATTTGAATCCATGATGATGTGATGAACCATGAATTGTGAAGAAATCAAACCTCTTTCCAACTATTTTTTAATTTTCTCAATATGTAACTTGGAATGTCCTTATTATTCTTCTTCTCCTCTTGTAGAGGAGCAAAATTGTGAGGAAACAAATGTCTCATTTCATTGAATATTTCATTTTTCTTAACTTTAAGATCCTATTTATTGGGCATCTCCCTAGCCATCTTTTGAAGGTCCTCTATACTAGCCATTTATTCAACTACTTTTATATATGATTTTTTTATCAATTAAAAATGTGTCATTGACCTATCATTCAATTCCGTCAAATTGGCCTCCAAATTGGACAATTAGTGACCCATTTCTTCATTTTTCATTATGAATCATGGTTGAGCTTTCGCGAGGTTTAGTGGGAGAATAATTTTTTCTCCACATATTTACTTTGTATATTATTGATATTTACCCCATTTCTTCTCTATTTCCTCTTTATCACACCTTTTAAATCACCCAAAACAGATGTTCCAATAAAAAAAATATGCAAGTTTCAATTTAGCATACCTTTAAAAACCTTGGTTTTGAGACTATCTTGTTGGTTTACCTTCCAACTAAGGTAAACATGCAATTAGGACCTTCTAAGATTGAAATTTTGTTGTGTAGTAGATTGATATGTCTTCTATGGAATGTCACAGGTTTCAACCAATTCTGATGTTCTAGTGAGAGTTATGGTGATTTCCCCAAAACTTGTTGTTTTTATTCCTTTTAGCATAGTGAAAGTATATGGCTTGCCATGAGTCCAATTTTCGTGCTGTCATTCTAAAATTCGTACCATAAACACTATGGTATTTCTTATTTTTTATTCAACATATCTCACTCAATTTGAATCTCTCAAGCTCCAAATATTAAAAATTTTACCCAAAACACTTCTTTGAGACAAGTTTTTAGACTAGTAAAAAATGCTAACTTCCACAAGATATAAATTTAAATCAATAATGATTCAAGACCTGAAATTTATGCCATGGATAATTCACTATGTTCTCTAAGGCCTCCTTCCTTTTTTGATGTTTGAGTCACACCAAAAAATAATTATAGTGAAAATTATAAGTTGACTTGCTTCGGAAGCGTTCAATCTCTGATACCAAATGTTATGCACCAAATTTATAGAATAACATACAATAAGAAATAGAGAATTTTGACGCCTTAAATGAAGAAAATAGATGAATAAGAATCATTTTTTAGGGGTAATCTCCTTATACAATGTGCCAACACACAAGACAAAATGAGATGCTCCTAAATCTAGGACTCTTGGGTATATATGTAGGACAAAAATGGTATAATTACAATTTTAACTCGCCAAAAATATATAATTAAGGTCTTAGCTGATCAATAAAGAAAATACTAATATAACAATAGAAATGTAATGTCTCAATATATAGGGATTAACAATGTTCTTCCATTTGATGCTCTTCAATGTAAGAAGAAAAAAACCAATATATTAGATGCACTTCATAGTTTTGATTTCTTCAATTCAAGATTGGGTCATGGTTAGCAATGGTGAATAATGCATGAACATCATAGAGCATGTGCATGAGAACTATAAATGAGTGCTTAGACCAAAGTACAATGAGAGAATTAAGAGGAATGATATAGCTACCATTATTATGATAGAAGTAATGTATGCCTCTTACACTTTTCGATGATGATTGTACTTAGTCCATGCTTGGACATAACTATCTGATAAGAATTCCTCACTAAAGTCTTCCATGAATTCAAGGATTAGTTTTATTAATCAAGGGAGATAGATGGTTTCAATTAAGGCATGCAATAAAAATTAAATGAGAAGAGGATTTACATTACCTTACATTCATTTTCTCATTTTTCTCCTATTGATGCAATCATAGGACTTGTAGTGCCCTGCTTACACAAACATTAGATCTGAGTTTCATAGTATTTGCTACAATACAAACCTTTATAGCCTCCTAACTTTCCAAAACTATAGTGATCTTAGAAATCCTTTTGGCAAGCTTTTTGAACATAGGAACAAGATTTTAAAATAAACTATGTATTATCCTTCTTGAGGTATGATAAACCAAAGTTGGTCTCACCGAAATCATCATCATAATCACCATAACAATCTTGGATCATTATATATTATATTCAAACTAAATAGCGTTTACATATATATAATTTACGATTATTATAAATATGCTTAGAATATATTTCCTAACCATTCATTAGTTAATTGAGTTCTATTGAATAATATAAATTCGTAATGAAATATTAACTACCTTTACAAATATTATCATTTATTTATCACATAACTTCATGGATTTACAATTTATACATATCTTAATTATCACACATTAAGCATATAAATCAAATTAAGGTATTGCATAGAATTCCATAAATACACAAATTTCATAAGTTAAACAACTAGCAACCCCCAAAATAACAAGATTAATATGTGTGGAAGGAAAGGAATATATTTGACACATTGATAATGTTTCTTTCTTTAAAATGTTTTTACTAATATGTTAACTTGTTGAGAAAATGTTTTTACTAATAGGTTAACTTGACTAATTGTTGTTCTCATGATGTGGTTATGCATGGTTTCACTGCAATGAGACTTCTTAGGGGAAGATATGGAGTAGTAGCAATACACCTACAAATTCATCTAACAGTTTTTCAATTTAATTGTTGGATCATTATTGTAAATTTGAGCATATAGATCTGTAGACAAATACACAACTCACAAAGAAGATCTCACAATTTACTCAGTAATTGAAGAATGAAGTTCAGTGAAAAAGGCTTGCAGTTGTGAATGCTTTCATTAATCAAAAAAGTAATCCGATGATAATTACAATGAAGTAAAATGGCTTTAATAGCCACAAGCAATTCGAATACACATGAGGAAGTTCGAATTGATTAAACTCTACTTGACTGTAGGTAACCAAGACCTTGTCTAAATCATTATTGGAGGACTCGGTGATTAACTGACCTTGTCTCAACCATAACCAAAGTTCATCGAAGCTCTAAAACACAAATCAAGTGTTACATTCAGTGTTGACTAAGGTTAACTGACTGTGGTAGGTGAGAAATGTGCCCCATATGTGTGCAGTCAAGTAAACCTAGCACTAACTGAATGTGGAGGACTAGAACTGAATGTAACTGACTCCTAACTTAGCTTGACTAGTCATTAACTGAAGTGAACTAACCTTGGTTGGTTTCAGCACTCCCACTAGCTTCTTAAATTGTAGGGATTAGTCTAGGAGGCTCCTAAACTTATGCAATCAAGTGCAATAAGTGGCAGTGAGCCTCAATTAGTATTCCCCACACTTTAGTAACTGAAACATGTGCCCCGTCAAGTGGACCCAATGGTGTTAATGACTATAAATAGACTGGATGGACTCCCGATTTAGACATGACTCCCACATTAGACATATGACCAAATTTGGACAAGGGAGGATTAATAATCCTAACAATTATTGCAGATAACCAATAGTTATCTAATATTTAATCTAATAGTTATGTAATATAACTGCAATTAGAGTTGAATTTAAGTTAATAGTTGTAAAATTATTAGAGTTAAGCTAATATTTGTATCTAATAGTTATCTAATATAACCATGATTAGAGTTGAAGTTAAGCTAATAGTTGTATTTAGTTAATTCAAAAGTTAATATATCAACAATTTCACTTAAGTAAAAGTAGTGATTAGAGTTCAAGTAAACCTAATAGTTGTATCATAAATGGAGTTAAGCTCATAGTTGTATCTAATAATAAAATAGTTGTATCTAATAGTCGAATAGTTCTTGAAGTTTATTAGATGTTAACTAAGCAATTTTTGACGTTTTGAAATTGTTAATTTCTAATTTTGGGGGATGCTCATAGAATTAATGTGAACATTACACTTGCCTCATCCTCATCCATAGATTAAAAATCATAGATGGTAGTCCACCACAAAATTCTAAGATATATAATCCATTCCACTATTACATGATTGCATATTAGCTGGACTCCTAGATGCCAAATGTACTTCAACTAAGCCTTTAGGGATTAGAGTTGAAGTTAAGCTAATAGTTATCTAATATAGTCGTGATTAGAGTTGTTGAAGTTAAGCTAATCGTTGTACAATCATTGGAGTTAAGGTAATAGTTGTATCTAAGAGTTAATTTAAAAGTTAATATATCATCAATTGCACCTCAAGTAAAAGTCATGATTGCACTTGAAGTTAAGCTAATAATTGTATCTTCAATGGAGTTAAGCTTATAGTTTATCTATAATTGAATAATTGTATCTAATAATTGAATAGTGCAAGTTGAATTTTAATTTTTCCAACTAGTGTACTTATATGTTAACCAAGTTATTTTTATTTAGTTTTTAATTATTAATTATGAATTTTGTACTACATCCATAGAATCAATTACACTTCTATAAAATCAATTACACTTGTCTCATTATCGTCCATATATTAAAACATAAATAGTAGTCTACCCAAAAATTCTAATATAAATAATAGTTCACCCCAAAAATTCTAAGATATATGCTATCTTCTTATGAATAATAAAAATTCATAATAAAATATTTACAACCAATACGGTCATTTATTTATCATGTAGCTTAATACATTTACAATTTATATATATGCATCAATCATTAATACACTAAGCCAAATCAAGATATTGCGTAGAATTCTATAAATACACACATTTTATAGACTTAAACAACCAACAATAAGCAATCTTATATGTTTGATTGGAATTCCAAACCAGCCAAACATTCAAATAAAGATAATAATTCTGCGCAAGAAACCGTCTGTGCGCTTAACAAACAAGCGGAAGGCCATGAAACAAATGCAATTTAACTTCAGACAACCTGTAATTTATTGCACGCCACAAGGAAAATTAGGACACTCAAAGCCTAATATCTGCACATAGCACCTAGAAATCCAAATAAGCATCTATATTATAGTACTGGATTAGGCTATCGTACTTACTAGTAAAATAATTTAACACAATTAGGTTTTGCAGCTATTCAATCGCTGCCGTACTTCTGCGTGCTGAGTGAGGGTGCTCGAGTTCGACTGCTTTCTCTTCCTCATTCTCACGGGAGAGCTCTTCCAAGGATATGCCGTTTGTTTCAGGGATCAAGAACGTGCAAAGGAAACCGGCAACATTTGTGAACCCTAATAATATCAGAGACCACCGAATGCCAATACCCGTGTGGGTATAGCCTTTATCAAGGTCATGCTTATTAGTGGGTTCAGCTGCGTACAGGAAACCGAAGGCTCCGACTATGGCTCCTGCTTTGCCGGCTGCTGCCGATATGCCGTGGCATGTAGAACGAAGCCTTGCTGGGAAGATTTCCGCCGGCACGATGAACGTGGTGGCGTTTGGACCGAAGTTTGAAAAGAAGAAGGTGAAGGCATACAGTACGACAAAGGCCAGATGATTGCCGCCGCAGAAGTTGCCACTGCCATCTTTACATTTAGGGCCTCGCCAATGGTCGTATGGAATAGCAAGCGCGAACATGAAGACAGTCATGAAGAAGAACCCGATCAGCTGAATTGTTTTTCTTCCAATGCGGTCGACGAGGAATACTGTGAACCAGTAGCCCGGGACAGTTGAGCACAGAGCAATAATCGACTGCGCTCTTGCTATTTTATAAACCTCATCAATGGCGTTCATTTTTTTGGCCGAGGGAAGCCATCCCACGGCCGTGAAGATGTCCTTTTGGAATAGATTTTGGCTGTAGAACGCGATGTCGAGGAGAAACCATGTGCTTGCGGTGCCCAGAAGATGCAAGCCGTGTCGCCTTGCAAACTCTTTGGAAAATAAACCGAATTTGATCGGTGGATCCCGTCTAAGCTTTTCAACATCGCGTGGGTATGCCTCGATTTCTACGTTAAGAACCTTCGACATGTCGGCAGCGGCTCTTTTTTCGTCATTTAAGACGAGAGCCGTGTAACGAGCAGTTTCGGGCATTTTCATTCGCCAGTAGTATGTCAACACAGCGGGAATGGCACCGAACATAAGAATGATCCGCCATACATAATCCGCTTTCGTGTTTTGCGTAGAAAATTGAGGGTTCTCCTTGTATTCGTGGCGGAATCCTGAAGACACGATAATCGCCACGGCACCGCCGGCGAGAATCCCGAAGCCTTGCATAGCAAACACTGCTGCGACGAATGCCCCTCGGGTTTTCTTGTTGGCATACTCAGACATAATACTGGCGGATAAAGGGTAATCTCCGCCGATGCCGAAGCCGAGCCAGAATCTGAAAAAACAGAGCGTTGTCATTACTGATTTAGCTGTGTTGCCGAAAGAAAGACCGGATGCGATAGAGGCAATGATCATGATCATGAGCGTTAATCCATAGACTTTCTTTCGTCCCAGTTTATCGCCCATCCAACCAAAGAAAAGTTGCCCAGAAAGTGTTCCACAAAAGGCCACTCCGTTCACCGCCGCGGCTACATTCAGAGGCAGAGTACCGGGGCTCGGGGTGCTGCTGGTCGGATCGAAGTAATAGAGCCTTCCAAGGAGCTTCGTGACGGTGGAGATGCAGAACAAGTCATAGGCATCCGTGAAGAACCCCATGCCTGCAATAACGATTGCAGTAAAGTGGTACAATTGCGTTTTTGCCAGGTCCAAGGCATTTAATACTTCCAGTTGATCTTTAGCCATGATTGCAATTACCTTGTTTCCAAGCTTTCTCCTGAAAATATTGTGTCTACTGCACAGCACAAAGCGCAATTTATTAAAATTCGATGGCTTTGTCAACGGTTTCCAGTAAAGTAGAAAAAAGAACTACCAAATTTAAATATGGAGGCCTAGACATTTAAAAACAAGCTATTTTCAGACAATTTTCATTTGGCAGATTTTATAAATATTTAACAACCATTTTCCAGCAGGACTAAATGTAATAACTATTCCAGTCATGAGAATAGAAAAAAATTCAGAAAATTTTTGAACTGGATCATAGAATTGGCAAAACGATGCAAAAAATTGAAACAAGCTGGCCTTTCCGTCGATAGAGACAATTTTGAAATCGAAGATGGAATTTTGTCAAACCGAGCAACTAAAGAATTAAAGAAATTTGTAGAAATTCAACCCATACTAGTTAGGTGTTGATGTTGAGAAATAATATAACTTTTTTTGAGTTGTTTAAACCTACATTAAATTTCATAGTATTTGTTATAATACAAACTTTTTAACTTGCAAAACTATAATGAACTTGGAAAGCTTTTATGCAACCTTTTTAAGTAAAAAACAAATATTTAAAGTAAACCAAGTATTATTTTTTTTCTTAAAGTCCAATAAACAAAACTCCACAGCAAAATTCTTGAAAGCAAAAAACTAAAGCAGTTAAAAAATACGGAGAAAGGATCAAGCCTGAAGGTATTCTAAGAGTAAACCTAGCGGTTGAGAAAAGCAGAGGAAAATAGGCAAAAGCCAAATTCGAAAAATCTAAGCCCGTTAACTGTAATATCCTCAATCTTTCCGAATGCTTTAACGATATTTAACAGCTTCAAACATCTCGTCGGTTTTAGGCCAAATACGGGAATTCACTGTGAATTTCACAAAAATTGAAGATAAAAAAATTTCGTTCGTCGAAATCCAGTTAAATTTACTCTATATTCGACCCAGGGCCAAAGCTCACAGATCTAGCCAACGATTTGTGGCCATTCTTCGATTCTGGAAGCCAGGCCAAATACGGGAATTCACTGTGAATTTCACAAAAATTGAAGATAAAAAATTTTCGTTCGTCGAATTCCAGTTAAATTTACTCTATATTCGACCCAGGGCCAAAGCTCACAGATCTAGCCAACGATTTGTGGCCATTCTTCGATTCTGGAAGCCAAAGACGGCCTGAAACATGATATTGGGAGCGAAATTACACATTTGATTGTGATTGCACGACTCTGAAATTTTAGAGATCCGTACCTTATTTGCTTAACTGATAGCTGAGCAGATCATGAATGCATCTCCATCCAGTTCCGAAGGCCTCCCTTCGACTGAGCCCATTGAACATATATATATATATTAATGTTCGTGAAAGTTCGTCGTGAGAGACGCATTCCACCACAGATGTATATTCGTATAATCCATTTCGATAAAAACTGTCAAATCGTACATATTGGTGTCACTAGGTCATCGTGATCTCTTATCATCGAAAGGTCAACCTGCATGCTTCTCGTTGTTCGCTTCATCTTATAATAGAAAATGTCAACGTACATTTTTGTCTATGCCGCAGTGCCGACTATTTTTTAAGTTAAAATTAACCATCATGCGCAGGATTTAATACGAAGGTCGCCGTTGGACAGTCGTGGTCGCATTAAAACCTGTGTAGCATTATAATTGGGAGTAAGCTAGCTGGGGAGCAATCCTCTCTCATTGGACGGAGGAGGAGCAAAGTTAGCTTTGACTTTGCTCCTCCTCCGTCGGATGGAGGGAGGATTGCTCCCGAGCTAGCTCCCTCCTTATAATTGTGAAGACATGTCATTAGCATTATAATTGTGAAGACATGTCATTCAGAGATCAAATGTGAAGGGTCCCATTTCACTTTGAAGGGTTGTGAAAAATTGAACTTTTCAATGTTGAGATGTAAAAATAAATCATTGTTTTCATTTGAAACCGTAAGTGTAAAACACAATTTTATTATTTATTAAAAACAATGTATAGAAAAAAAAATGACAATAAGAAGAAATCTCCACTGATTCAACATTTACATGGAATTAGTGAGGTTAACTATGTACTCTCCGAGTCCCTGGAGCATATAGTTTATTGAACTTAGATAAGGGACAATTCTGTCCTAGTGAAATATACTCGGTTGTTAGGTAGTTGAGAAAATAAGGCATTGGAATTTGGAAGGACCTTTGAATGGAGGATTGATTGAGCTTGATGGTAGCCCTATTGGTCAAGTGTGATTGGGCCTACCTAAAAGAAAAACCCTAGAATGTAATACCTAATGCTTTCAGGGAGAAACTTTTTTATTAACCCTAAATTCAGCAGTTATTTGTAGAATTGAATCATGTTCTCCCCACATGCTTGAATCAAAGTGATATAACAAAGGCCCCAATTTTAGGTGGATTATGGATAGTCCCTCCAATGTATATCAAGTTTATACCCCAATTGGAAGTGATCAGACAATATCCCCAATTTTAGGTAGATTATGGATAGTCCCTCCAATCTATATCAAGTTTATCAACCCTATCAAAAAGGTTAAGTATTTATTAGTCCACTATAAGGAAGAACTTTAAATTCTCCAACAAATATCACTACAAGTTGGGTGTCTAGTTTCTACCAAAGTCAACAAGGAAGACGAATCATAAACACACGTTTGGGAGGTTTGCGACAACGAGGATGTTGAAATCATGTTCTTCCCTAGATCATTACACTCCCAGTCCCTCATTCATGACGTCTGCCGAGGGATACCCTTGTTTAGATATATTGGTAGACAATTTGTACTTCTTGTTTCCATTATTAGAAGGCTGACACGAAAACGAAGGGGTCAAAGTCTACAACATCTACAGTGTCAGTTGTTAAATATCTTATCCTTTCAACTATTGGATTTCATTAAGGAAATTGGAACAATTCAAACACTTGTATTCAAGTATTGTTCTTTCTTTCAACCTAATGTTTACAATTCACAATAGATAAATAACATTAACAGATTTGGAACTCAAATACAAGGCTCTTTCTTCTTGCTCCTCCGCCCAAACGAAGTTGTGGTCCTAGACTATGAAAAGTATACATTATTTTGGTTTTGATTTCATTTAAATACTGGGTTTTTTTAAGGTTACATCTATTGAGTATTCGAGACTTAGTCTAGCGGAAACACAATCGCATAATACATTACAAATTTCAAACAACATTTTGAATGGAGAAATTTTAAACCCTTCTATTTATAGAACCAGAAGGAACTCCAACAAGAAACACATCAAACTTTTATCCACATATGAAATGTTACACAAGTGTAAAATGCTATACATACCTGTAAATTCACGACAGCCAAGTCAACAGCTTAGCTCTGCATAATCTTCTCGAGGAAATAGAAATTAGGGACGCACTGAAGCATATAATTGGAGAGTTGAGAGTCTGAGTCCTGACCTCAAGTCTGAGTCCCGGCCTCCGATTGTCCTATACTCATAAACCCAAAATAATGTTTTTTTCATAGACTTCACTAATCTCTTTAAGTTCGGGGAAGCTCAATCCAGCCTACCCAATGTTTTACCTTTTCTTTTCTTGCTCCTACCTGTGAAAAAGGTGGAACCTTCGAGTTTCCCACCGCAGAAGACAATGAGGAATTAGAGTGTGCAACCGTTTCCTTCTACAGAAAGACGATTGGAAGCAACACCATCTCAATTCCACAATATCCCAGCGCTCCTGAGTTGGTTTACCTTGCCCAAGGTAGGCGAATGCATGTTTGTGTATTTCACATTATTACAAAAAAAATCATTTTATAATTGCTTCTACATAACATAGATATATCTGTGTAGGTGAGGGAAAACTGCATATTGTTTTCTCGAGATTTCTAGAGACTTTCAGAGATTATTCTTTGTTATGAGGGCGCTCATGGTATAGATCAGATAGCCCACGGGAGGAAGAAGAAGAAGAAGAAGAGGACTCAAGTCAAAAGGTGAGGTGAGTGAGGAGGGGAGACATAATAGTGATATTTGCAGGTAATGATGGGAACGCACCTCTCTAAATCATAGCCATTGTAGACATAGGAAACCCTCATATACAACTCGGCGCAAGAGTTACCGTGTAAGCATCTCGACAAATTAAGTAATGATAATATTCAGTTAGGCATAAGACAAATTATTTCATTTCTTTTAGAGATGACTATATGCATATTGTACAACCATCCTCTCTGGTTGGCCCTCCATTCTAGTTTCCTTTGTCTCTACTACCTAACCCCCTTCCTCCAATGAGATGGGTAGACTAAGTAGCCTAGGTGGATCGTGGGAGACTAGGAGTGCTGATTCAAATGATTCTGACCCCAGTAAATGAATGGAAATTGGAATAAATCCTAGAATCCTAGACTAACTAGTATAGGATATGATTCATGAGCACAAACAAAGGGCAGTGTGCTACTAGCCTGATACCAAAGATCTGTCATCCTAGTCTTGTGGTGTTCATCATAGAAATGTCTAGCACTAGGTGAAACCCTGATCTAGAAACTTACATACCCATTGGACCAGGTTAGGTTCAAATCTATCAAAGATTGCCCAATGCATTGTAAATTTCAACTTGTAAGTTGTAACCCAAAAAACAACACCATTAGTTTTTCCTTACGGATCCTTGAGAGTGCAGGGTTATCAAATCAATTCACCATCCATAGATATGACTCATATGAGTATTTAATTTCACATCATTTACTCAAATACTCAAGTGACTTGTAAGTTGTGAGAACACGTGACTCGGTGAACAATAAAATGACAGATGGAAAATCAAGTTGGCAAGTGGCATCATCTCATATCAATATATAATGAAGTTGGTGAATCAGTAATGCATGATAATGCCATTAAATGCTTTGAAAGTGGACATCGAATCGTGAGTCACAATCCTGACTCACCGACTTGAACTTGGCACTAGGCAACCTAGTGGCCCACCATGGTCCGTACTGATTGGGACTGAGATCCTCATCCATGATCCAACTATTCAAGGGAACTTGGGAAGACTCTAAGTCTTGAATCTCCCATAGTCCACTGAATTGCTAAATAAGCAAATTTTGTAGCTGCCCTTCTGTTGCAAATTTATCGAGGCTTACTCAATTTCATTATTGAAGTGTTGGAAATGAAACTAATTTTTTTTTTAATGGTAAAATTCCTTGTGGCCTTCTATGACATTTAAAATGGCCTTTGAAGGGCTCTGAAGGCTTCAAATTTGAAGCCTTATGTCATTATTGATCACTTTTTTAAAGCTTATAATTGTGAAGACATGTCATTATAATGGTAAACGCATATCATCTTATAATATAATAATATAAAGATATAATATATAATATAAGCCTTTATAATATAAAGATGTTTACATAAATTTGAGCTTAGGTCTCAAGTTCAAGTTTCAAGTACCATCATTATTAGTTAACAGGGTAAGGTTTTACTTATAAACCAGAGGAGTGTGGAGTTTCCACCCTCTCTCAATCCTTTTCGCAATACTAAAGTTTTAGTTCAACTTGTGATGGATATCAATTCTTAGATATTTGTAGGAAAACACTTCCTTTAAGCTATTATAGTCATATACAAAATTTGTGTAAGTAACCATCTTGGACTTAATAATCATAACTTTTGTTTTGATAGTATTAATAGTTACCCATATTAGAGAAAAAATATTTGGGAGTTCTTCATTGCTTATCAAGATCAAAGGGAGAAATTGTCATAAGAACAATATCATCAACATAAAGAAGAAAGATGATGACTATTTTCTAAAGTGTACTTCTTCTAAATAGCCTTCTATCTCACCTTGCTTAACTCCAATATTATAATTAATATCTTGTGACCACCCTTTAGTGCTCTTAAGCTTGGAAATGATAGTCTCATACATCCTTATAGATGGAGCTCTCAACTTGAAAATAACCTTTATTTCTTCTAATATATTCCACAAGTCATTTCTAGGAAGTGTATCGAAATATTTTCTAAACTCCACAAAGCAACATAAGGGATTGAATTCTACTATTACATCACTCCTTTGTGATGATCCTAAGCATAACAAGGTGATTCGTGCTTGAGTGATGTATTCTAAAACTAGCTTGACCTTTATCTCACTTACCTTCATCTTCAAGACATATGTTAATTTTGTTGTCCAAATTAATTTTGTATAGATTGGCTAAGAGAGGAATAATCATAATGGTCTCATAGTTACAGGGGTTATTTGTTACAAAAATAAAATAGTAAATAAATATGTTATAACCATTAGTAATAGTAATTAATTATTAAATATAGTTATGAAAACAAATGTCTCTTCAATGTTTGATGGCCAATCCATATTTATGGTGGCCATATCCATTGTAATCATCATCCATTCAATTATTATATATTTATACATTCAAAATTTGAATATGAAACATCCTCCTCAGCCCAGTTACGAGCTAGCTAATTACACTGGGATACAGTGTACCATTGGTATCATAGAAGATTCAGTCCTTCAATAGTGAGCTCGGATTCAGTTCATCCCCTTACTTTCACCCATCACTCACACTTCATTCTTCATTTATCTCACACATCCTCCCTTTCGCTGCTTGCTAATCTACACAACTCCCATTCGCTTCCCTGCCACTCCATGCGCCTACGCAACCCCCTCCACAACCCCCTCCATTCTCCTACGCGTTCTCTTCTTCCACTCCCACACTCCATATCGTTCCATGCTCCTCCCTCTGCTACGCCTTCTTGACTCACTCTATGCCATCTCATTTTTCTTCCAACCATCACACCGCATCCTCCTTCATGCCTCCCAACTTTTGCTCCTTCTTGCATCTGCTTGCCTCCACTCATTCTCACCGCGGTCTGTGTGCACCACTACTCTACCCTCTGTTCTCCACTGTCGCGCCACCACCTACATCGTGATCCTCATACCACTCTCCACCTGCTTCACACTCCTTGCCACTACGCATCGCCACGTCACCCCCTTCTCTCGCTTGTTTCCTGCCACTCCACGCTCCACTCACAACCCCAACGTTTCTCTATCTGCATTGCTCCCATGCCACCTCTCCTTCCTGCACGCCTTCTCTTCATGTGCATTCCACCTCTTCCTCCGCTCTACCCTTACTCACCCTTCCCCCACTTTACTCAACTCTTCTACTAAGCCATTCCACCTGCGATCTTCCATTGCTGCCACTTTCAGAACCTAACTGTGATCTGCAATCGCCACATCTTCCAGCATCCAATCTGATATTTTCCTATCGCTTAACCCTCCCTCCTTCACGATCTCCTCCCGCGGGATGAAACCCTAATTCAAAATAAAAACAAAAACAAAATTATTATAATAATTTGATTATTTCTAAATAATAAATATTTTTATCCTATGATCATTGGAATCACAATACGACATAATAATAATATTATTATTATAAGCTTATTATTACTTTTTGAAATAATAAATTGTTA
Organism: Pseudotsuga menziesii; assembly: GCA_001517045.1. Taxonomy (NCBI): domain Eukaryota; kingdom Viridiplantae; phylum Streptophyta; class Pinopsida; order Pinales; family Pinaceae; genus Pseudotsuga; species Pseudotsuga menziesii. The sequence continues at coordinate 24,382 of LPNX010929133.1, read as the reverse complement.
TATATATCTATATCTATATCTATATATATATATATATATATAGGACCCAAGCCATGACTAAAGTAAAAGACAAACTTGAGAAATTGGGGAAAGACATCAAGGCCCTTGTCGCTAACCAAAAACGTTGGAAGGAAGAAATGAAAACTAGCAAGGCATTTAAGAAAGAAAATCAAAGACAAAGTTGTCCTAATACTAGAAAGAAAACTTGATGATAAACTATACATCATGAATGAGAAAAAAAAATGACAAGATGAGTACGATGACACATGACATAAGCACCATGGCACAAAACCTGAGCATCATGACACAGAACTAGATTACAATAATGAAAATGTTACAAAAACTAAGGTCTATTACAAACCATATCGGTAACTCAGATATGTTGGACCAGTATGTCAACAAAAATGAGAGCAACAAAATCGATCAAAATAATAAACAAGACAAGGAGATAAAATATCTTAGGGATGACCAAAATACCAATAATATAGTTGATAAAAATAAAAATGAACTCAACTAAGATCATAATAAGAGTCATTACAGTGTTGTTGACAATAAGGACGATCCATACAATGACAAAATATGGATCCAAGTCAAAGAAATCAAATATGGTAGATTCATCTTTTACCTTAAATGTTCTACCACCTTGGAGAAACCTAAATGTAACACTATTTGGCGAATTCGAGTGTGAGAATCCTCAAGAGACATCACTTCTCGAGATAAATCGTAATGATAATAAAAGGAAAATATTATGTGATGACATCCTAAGTATTGTGGGACAAGTGATTTCTAAATCAAATCTTGATATGGTCATTCACAAAATATTCCTTGTATTCATATAGATGGAAAATGCGACAACAATAATAAACATAATGGAGTACAAATTCAAGTTACAAATGGAAGGGAAATGAAAACTATTCCGTAAAGACCAATCACATACCTAATACAACTTATAAAAAAGACATAAAGAAAGTAATGGCGCTATTTCAACACAAAATGAGAATGAAAAGACGACAAAAAGAATCTAATATTTGAGGACAAATCTTTCCTAAGGGGAAGGAAATGTTACAACAATAAAATAGTAAATAAATATGTTATAACCATTAGTAATAGTAATTAATTATTAAATATAATTATGAAGAGAAATGTCTCTTCAATATTTCATGGCCAAGCCATATTTATGACGGCCATATCTATTGTAATCAACATCCATTCAATTATTATATATTTATACATTTAAATTTTGAAGATAGAACATCTTCCTCCTTAACCTGGATACTGGCTAGCTTAACCTGGATACGGGATAGCTAATTACTCTTGGATATGGTGTACCATTATTTTTGTCACTGCTTTAAGAAATAGGAATAATGAGGGTTTAATTCCATAGATTAAGGAAACCTTAATTGACTTCTAGATTGAAGAGTTTGTGGATGTGAGGAATGAGAACATGACCTCCAATTTTTAATATTTATGCTTTGTATCCTTCAATGTCCTTAGCTTTTCGATTTTCTAGGCGGTTAACCCGAAAGCCTTTGTCTACTAACAAGAAATATTCTTCCTCCATAAGGAACCACTTATACTATGAAACGAGAACTTTATACTAAGAACAAGAACTCTAGGCATAAAAACGATGATTTTTGCAAAAAAAACACCAAAAACACCCCTAAATAGAAAAGTGTTGATACCAGTATACACTTTTTTTTGGGGGGGGGAGTTAAAAATAGAGCCATGTCCAAACATCCCATACTGTTGTTAACAAAAACTTTAAAATCAACCCCTAAATTGGAAAAATATTTTTTCCTTAAAAATATAAATTACAAATTTTGTGAAACTTGCATATTAAACAAACAAAAATATTCCATAAATAATTTCACCACTCTAACCATATAAAATCAAAGAAATTATGATGTAATTCATAATAAAATCATATATTAGACTATACAAGAACAAATGATTCATATAAATATTCAAAATCTCTTTCAGAGTTTCAATTACAAACATCATACTAATAGAAAACATCTAAAATGTTTCATTTGAAATTATTGAAATTCATCCATGGAATCTGACACCCCATCAGAATCTACATTTTCTGCAGACGAAGGGCTGGACGAAGATGTGGATGACCCATATTCTTCTCTATTATCAATGGGTGCACCGTCTGAGTCTACATCTATGCCCATCATTTCAATTGTCATATTCCTTCTAGATCTACGACTTGGTTGAGGAGACTCCCATCTTGCAACTTGTTCTTTTGGAAGAAACTTCTTGATAATCTCTAGAGTCTTCAAGCAAAGAGTGCCTTTCTTTGTCATCTTGAAATCATAAACAAGTATATCAACTTCCTCTAATTTCAATATGTCAATGCGGCGATGATTTATTTTTTGACCCTTTCTTTTTCTCTTTCTGCAAACCCTTTTCTCAACTACCATCTCTGCCTTGTACACACCATCAAACAGGTGTGTATCTGTTGCATACCAATGTACTTCTATTGATACTACTTCTTCATTTTCTTTATTAATCTTCATAACTTTTGCGATCCAGAAAGGATAATCACATGCATCATTTGTAGCCAAAAGTACAATCATGCAACCCTCCCTGATATCTTGTACTGAGCCCTTATAAAGGTCTTCCATCTCTTGACGCTTTGCAGATGATCTTCTAGAGCCAATATACATTTCTCTTTCCTCTACTTGAGAAAACTCAACACCTTGAGGTTCAGCATTTGTTTCCTCGTTTTCATTTGTTACTCGTGGCCAAGTAAATGGAGACTTTAAATATATATCTCCATTTGTAGAGTTTGAAATTATGTCACTTTGCTCCATGAAAAAAGACTCCCACCATACAGAATCAACAACATCAAAGTAATCATATGTATCTTCGATAGATTTTTTTATTTCTTCCATGCATTGAGAAGAATTAACATCTCTATTGTGTCGCCTTGCATTATGAATCTATGAAGATGATTGCAATAACAATAAATTTGAAGCATACATTTGACGATTTGGGATGAATTTCAAAAATGCCAAACCTGATGAAGGCCCCCATTCTGTGCTAGTTGAGTACTTCTTTCCCCATAGTAGTGTTTTTCCATCAATATTTTTTATACGAAATTGATGTTGAAAGCTAATGACATTAAGTTTTTCAATGCACCTTTCTTCACCATGCGATCCAAAAATAAATCTTCGCATGTCAACAGTTTCTTCCAATTTTTGTACAACAGGTTTTGGATGGTATGCTTTCCTTACAATTTCAATCAATGATGGTAGGCTCCTGATTTTCTTCCTCCTCAATGTCCTTGCAAAATGGCTGAACATTTTATCAATATGATCATGTGTATGCCCAACAAGAAGGAAACCAACTTTTACCTTTTTAAAAATTCCCAATTCAACAAGCATGTTTAGATAAGAAAACACGACCTGATTTTTGTTTTCTCGGCTTGTGTTGTCCAATTGCAAATATAGAACTTTAGGAAGATCACCAGGCCAATGAGAAAGGACATGATGAATTATGGTGATGGTCAAATTTGCATCATTGTGAATGTTTGGAGCTGTAAAATAAACCCTTGGAAGCATTTCACCATTAAAAACCATACACCCAACCAAGTGAAACTGAATAAAATTTTCCTCCTTTAAATTCTTTGGCACAAGTACAAAATGTGGCAAGAGTGTTTTTTTCTGATCCATGCCATCAATTATCAAACCCATATACGTATGTGGAGCATCATAACACTTCTTGCGATGTTTGTACAACTTTTTCCGTTCATTTGATTGTTGATTGCGATGTTCTTGCAGTGAATTAATTATAGAATCTACAAAGAACATATACAAAAATATTGATAACTTGTTTTAATAATTGACATTTATCTAAAAAAATAAACAAATTTTTAAACATACCTCTTTCTATCCCTTCTGATCTATCCCTCATTTCTTTAAGAGAAGCACACGTACTGCAGATCCCCATCCTTGACCTCTTTGGAATGCGGACATTGTTGAACTTCTTTTTCCATACTCTTGTGAAATATGCATATTTGATGAAGTTTCCATTTCCTTGACCACCTTGAACATAATCCTTGTATAAGTTGTAGATTTCTTGTCTTGTGAAATTATCTGGAATGTGTATTGTTTCTCTATTTGACATACTCTCTCCATGCTTTGAAAAGAAATCATGCATCCATGATATTGCGATGTGTGTTGATGGTCCAGTGATCCGTCCCTGATAATCATCAGATTAAAATGTTGGATCATTTTCTAGTCTTGTTTGGATTCTTGATAATCTAAGATTACCAATTGAGTGAATCCTTTTGAATGCCTTTCTACAAAGAAGAACATTTCCAACGCGATAATCATAACCTGTCCTTGTAGAAATCATACACCCCACTAAATATGAATTTTGCATACTTTTGTTCATTGATAAATACACGTTCCTTTTCTCCAAGGCATAATTGTAGCCTATACCCTTCAAATAATTGTTGTGGCAACACTCACTTGAAATTAAATGAGTAATGGAACTTGGACTTGTGAGCAATTCTTTCATAGACCTTGTATAACTCGAATGCTTTGGATTGACATAAAAAGGTCTAGTCCTACACTTAATCCTGCTCATTGTTGGATTATGTCTCTGCCTTTCCTGGACCATTATGTCTGCAACAACAACCTCATCAGAATGAATGTTTTCATTGTGAGAAATATGACCCCCCTCATTGAAAACATGATCACTAAATTCAATATGAAAATGATTATCATGATCAGTAATAAGTTGATCACTTGCAGATAGCATCAACACTATTCGTGCCACTAAATTCTTCATTAAAGGGGAACTCTTGAAATTCATTATTGACATCATTGGTTCCTGTAACATCCTTACTTGGAGGAGAATCATTGTCTTCATCATTGGTGGCTTCATCATCAACAAAATCATCATTGATTCCATTGAAATCCTCGCTTGGAGGATTATCATCGTCGGTGCCATTAAAATCTTCACTTGGAGAAAAGTCATCATCGGTGCCATTGAAATCCTCACTTGGAGGAAATTCATCATCGGTTCCAAGAAAATCCTCGCTTGGAGGAAAATCATCATTAGTTCCATTTACATCCTTGCTTGAAGGTGACTGATCATCGGTTCTATTGAAATCCTCACTTGGAGGAAAATCATCATCACTTCCATTGACATCGTTGCATGGAAGAAACTCATCATCAGTTCCATTGAAATATTCGCTTGGAGGAAATTCATCATCACTGCCATTGACATCCTTACTTGGAGGAAACTCATCATTAGTTCCATTGAAATCCTCGCTTGGAGGAAAATCATCATCTCTTCCATTGGCATCCTCGATTGGAGGAAACTCATCATGAGTTCCATTGAAATCCTCGCTTGGAGGAAAATCATCATCATTGTCATTGGCATCCTCGCTTGGAGGAAACTCATCGTCAGTTCCATTTAAATCCTCGCTTGGAGGAAAATCATCAGCATTGCCATTGACATTCTCACTTGAAGGAAACTCATCCTCAGTTCCATTGAAATCCTCACTTGGAGGAAAATCATCATCATTGCCATTGACATCCTCGCTTGGAGGAAACTCATCATCAGTTCCATTGACATCCTCGCTTGGAGGAAACTCATCATCAGTTCCATTGAAATCCTCGCTTGGAGGAAAATCGTCATCATTGCCATTGAAATCCTCACTTGGATGAAAATCATCATCATTGCCATTGACATCCTCACTTGGAGGAAACTCATCATCAGTTCCATTTAAATCCTCGTTTGGAGGAAAATCATCTTCACCATTATTGATTTTTTCGTCCTCACCAAAATCATCCTCGGTCCCATTAAAATCCTGACTTATATGAAAATTATCATCAGTCCCATTAAAATCCTCGCTGGGAGGAAAATTGTCATCATCTTGCTTATTTTCTTTATGATCCCCACTTGGAGGAAGATATTCATCATCATCATCATCACCTTCACATTCTTGCCCTTCATCTGTGCTTCCTTCGAAATCTTCAGAACATTGAAGTTCTTGAACAACGTGTTTGATTACATTGCTTGCACTGTCAGTAGCTTGGCTAGATGAACAATACAATGCTTCATTGACATTAGAATTCAATTCAGATGAGTCCATGCCTTCTCACTAAAAGATAGAATTAAAGAAAAATATTAATAGAGAAGACAATGAACTTTAATGATAGACCTCACCAAAATGTAGAATGGTGCAAATGTCAATCAACCATTGTTCAAATTTTTCCCTCCAAAAGTTCCCACCAAAAATATAGGGCGCATTTCAGGCACATTCAGAAAACTAGTAAAAAACAGAAATTTATAATATAAAAAAAATATGAAATAATGTATTAAATAATTACATATTTATATCCCCATGCATATAAAACCAATAAAGTTTTGTGCAATTTTTTATATATACGAAATATGTAATAAAGTAATGGTTATTTAAGTTCTTTTTAATCCCATATTTGTAAAACAATCAATGTTAAACCTAATTTAGGTTATATAAATCATTTAGTTTTCCTACTATTCATCATACACTTTGGAGAAATTTAGTAACAATTTCAAGGTTAGTTTTTTTTCCTTTTTGAATAAATAGTGTAGTTTTTTTTGTCCCTATTTTAATAAATAGGTTAGTTTTTTATTTTCTTTCTTAATAAATAGGTTAGTTTTTTTCATTTTTCAATAAATAGGTTAGTTTTTTCCCTTTTTTAATAATTATGTTAGTTTTATTCATTTTTTAATAAATAGAATAGTTTTATAGTTAATTTTACAATGATAGCTTTATGGTTTTATACAGTTGTCATTCATTATTTTGTGGTTTTATTGATTTTTCATTTGTCTTAATGTATCTTATAAATTCATTATTGTTTAGACTGTGCAGCAATTCACGAAGGGTTTTAAAGGAGGAGCTTCTAGCACTTTCAAGAGAGGAGTCTCTACCAAATTTCGAGTTAGTTATTCTTTCAAGAAAGGAGTCTCTACCAAATTTCGGGTTAGTTATTTTAGTTTTTTATATAAATACAATTTTTTTTAAGAGATATAGTGTTAATAAAAAAAAAACCTACCTTTATCAAGAGTTTTGTAATTTTGATTATTTTAAATTTTAAATTTTTATTTTTTATATTTTATCTTTTAAACACCTCTTCCCTTTCTAACCCTCTAAACCCTTAAAAACATTGTATTTGCTATCGGCCAGATTTGCTATGCACTATTATACCAGTGCTTCCTTACTTTACCGGTGCTCTCTTACTTTGTGTTAATAATTCTTAAAATTATTTAAACATTTTTTTTCCCTGGTATCGACATAACATTATTAAAGTCAATCAAAAAAATATTATGAATGAATATAATCATGGTTTACATACCATGGTTCAATTTAAGACTATTATCCTCATCATTTTAATATAATATAATAGTTATGATCCTTTATATAAAACTCGTGGAATAGAGTTATGTAAAACACGTACGAATGAGCAAAGATTATAGTTAAAGATATTTTATATTTTTATTTAATGAAAGGGTATATTTATCTTAATATCTTTTATATTTTTATTTAATGAAAATATGTACGAACACAGAATGTAGCTCAAGATATTGGCCTAATTTTTATTTAATACAAATATGTATGAATATAATGTAATTCAAGATATTAAAATTTTGAGGATTGAACTTACAGTTTTATTTTTTCATTTTAAGAAAATGCATTTTGTAAATGCTATTATTAAATAAAAAATTGAGCAATGAACACAAATTTAAGAGCTTTATATTCTTATTTAAGAAAAATATATATGAACATAGAATGTAGTATAAGATAATAAAATTTTGAAGATTGAACTTAAACGTTTTTATTTTTTTAATTTAAGAATATATGCTTTTTTTTAAATTTAAGAATATATAATATATATATGTTTTAGCAATGAACACAAATTTAAGAGCTTTATATTCTTATTTAAGAAAAATATATATGAACATAGAATGTAGTATAAGATATTAAATTTTTTTAAGATTGAACTTAAACGTTTTTATTTTTTTAATTTAAGAATATATGCTTTTTTTAATTTAAGAATATATAATATATATGTTTTTATTAAATAAAAAATATAAAAAATATTAAGATAAATATCTTGAACTATGTTCATACTTTTTCATTAAATAAAAATATAAAATATCCTTAACTACAATCTTTGCTCATTCCTCATTTAAATATTTTTTGAAGGGAAGAATATGATAATTTTGCTAAGCTCTCTTGGCTAAGCTCTCTTGGGCGTTAGTTCATCGATCTCGCCGTTAAAAGAAGGGGAGCGCGGCTCCATGGCCGAGGGCA
>LPNX010929133.1:0-11259 GCA_001517045.1 Pseudotsuga menziesii | reverse complement strand
TGAATCGTAACATTTTGGAATATAGTATGAAATAGTATCATTTTTATACAAAAATTCTATGAAAATCTATTGAAAATGGTTGTAAATGTCTTTATTTTATACAATATCTTAGAATTTTATCAATACAAAAATCTTATTTTTCCTATAAAAAAGTCTTATTTTAAAGGAAAAATTGCAAAATGTATATGATTTTCAATATAAATTGCTTCTAAATGTATGTTATTTTGTTAAATGTCTAAAAAACACACTTGAAATTAGAAAGTAATAATATTTTACGAGGAATATGATTCAAAGGCCCAAAAAAATGCCTTAAAATGAAAATGTGTGATACTGGTATCAACCCTTTTTTAAATGGAGGTAAAATCAGATACTAAAATTAAGAGAGAGAAAAACGAGAACTGTGTCGAGTTCTCGTTTCATAGTATAAGTGGTTAAGGGTTTGGATGTTATCTATGACATCTTTGTATTCATACATTTCTTTATGATAGGAATTTGAATCCTTCAAAGTAATCCTATTATTTTTTTTAGTTTTTCTAGTTTGAATTTTTCTCCATAATTTCTTAGGAGCGACCTTAGCGAGGTGTAAAATATTTTCCTACAATTTATTTGTAAAGTGCATTTTTTTCTTTTAATTAAAGATTTGAATATTTTTATCTTGTAATTTTTTAGACAACCTTCAATAGCTTCCTTGATTGCTCTTCCTGCATTTATACATTCTTTATCATACCGGGGGCTGGTTCTTCTATTTTTCTTATTACACAAAAATTTGACAGATAACTTTTAAATGAAATATTAAAGGACTGTAGTGAAATTATGATAGACGTGTTCAATATTTTGTATACTTGATAGAGGAAACAATCCATTTTTTAAAGTCATTTAGAAAAATCTCATCTTTATTTATGTTGAAGATTGAAAATGATTTTGATCGTGAGAATTTTCTCCATTGGGATCACTATTCATGAAAAAAATCTGGGTTACAGTTAAAGGTTAATTTATTTAAGCAATTTGAATAAATATTAGATGATTATGTTTTAATTTTAATTTTAATTTTTAATTTTTTTTAGGGGGTGGGGAGGATTTTGGTTAAAAATTCAAAGAAATTATTTAAATTGTAAATATCGATTATTGACTATAATAATAGAATATTTACTAGTATAATAATTGATTGTTGACTATTATAATAAGATGACTATAGTGGCGAGCCCCCCAAACCCCCCCATCAAGTGCTATGATCCAAACACGACTAAAAATAACATGGTTGAATTAGGAAGATTAGGATCCACAACCAACAAGGGGAGTCCAGGGGGGGCGACGACTATTTTTGGAGACCCCCCTTGGTGATGGTTCGGGGGCAATGCCTCCATAGCAAAAAAAAAAAACACCTTGTAAAATTTTGTAATTTCAAAGTCACGACTTCGTCAATAATGGGTGATTTACGGGCCCATGGTTTTGGGAATCCCGTGGTATTTTCCCATGGTATTCCATTTATAAAAGGAATTCATTATAATACAGCTTTGTATTGTATTGTAGCATTGTAAAACATAATGTGTGATTGTGAGAGAGACTATGAGAGAGTGAAGAGGAAGTGCAGGGAGTGTGTTTTAGGTTGTATCCCTTCATTTGGATGGATGCTATTAAAAGAAATAGAATTTTATGTGTGGATGTATCCCATCTTGAGTGAACCACATTATATTGGTGTCTCTCTTGTAATGTTTTATATGTTTTAATATTTGCATCTTGTTTATTGTTATTGCTCCATGGTCATGTCTTCTAACACAATTACAATAATCCTTCCATGGGAAATTAGTATAGAGAAAAAAAACTCCCTTCCCCCCAAGCCACTCTATCTAATCAGATAAGCATTGCCCCTATTCATCCTAAACCACATTACAATGCCATGAAACTCCCCATAAACAACAAATTCCCTTAGCCAAATAATATCCCATATATTATAAAAAAAACGTCATAATAGAATAATATAATAATAGTCCCGAGATCAAAAAATACATGACACCGTTGAGTTACTAGGAGGAAAGTCCCCAGACCCACACAAATAACTTCCCGTCGTTGTAGCAAAAGGAAAAGGAGCATTGATCCTCGAATCATTCATTATTGCATCAATCTTTGTGTGCATTGTTTGGGCATCTGTATGATGTTATTTCTAGCTTTCGATAGGAATATCTTCTCTATCCTCTTTCTATTGGAACTCCCACAAAACTTGAACCATCATATTTTGCATCACTTAGAATAGGACCATCGTTCACTCATCATCTAGTTCAACCCATAAGCCAGCCTCTAGTGACTTGAGTTCTCCTTTTATCTCAAAGGGAATCCCAATATTAAAGTAGAGAGCTTCCATAGCTTCCTAATTTTGGTCCCTCCTTATGTTTTGCCCACCAACCTAATCCTTCCCTTTATTCTCCTTGCATTTCTTGGCTTGATTTCTTCCCATACTCTCATTTGTAGTCTACATTTTGGACCTCCCTACAACTAAAAGCCTCATCTTGGACCAAAAAAGCATTTGATGCACACCGAAAAGAAAATGGCCATGATGATGACTATGGCCACATTTCCTAAGCTTCAATGGTAAGTTACCATATCCATTCACAATCATCATCCTGCATTCTCTAATGTTAGTCACTTCTATGATTATCCTTCTTAGATATCTTCCCATAAAGTCAGATGATTCTCCATCTCTTGACCTCATTACTCCCTCTACATCCATCCTCCTCCAACTTAATTTTATGAGATTAAAAATTATTTCCCTTAAAATCCTCCTTTCGAGAATTGTACAACAATAAATACTCATCTTGCTGCAGAGTATTCAATGCGCCTGCAGCAAGCATCCTAATGGTTGGATCTTAAACTGTTTTAATCCAAGAGTTAGGATTCCTACTGGAGACACATTGAATGCTCTACAATAGGCTAAGTATTTATCGTTGTATTGTACCATCCCACTTGTCGCACCCTCTAGTTGGTAAGCCACTTGTTCTAATGAAATGCCTTGATTTAACTGCATTACAGATCATGTGTGTTGGTTGTGTTTGAACATGACACATCCAGATGATGTTGGGCCTCACATTATGTTTTGAGCATCTCATCAATTAATTCCTACAACGTACCTTCCATAAATGCTTGACGGTCATTGGTCCATTTATTAACCAACAAGATTGCCACCTTGTTCCACTTCCTAATGGTGTGGTTGAAAGAGTAGGTATTCCTGGCCATGGAAGAGACTTGCCAAGAATTCAATCTTATTTTCTAGGCACCAGTTGGCCAAAACATTTGAGCATTTGGTACCATTCTATATACATGTTTCCATATCCAATACTACCTTCAAATCACCCTCCATAATAAGAGGGAACGAATTCCTTCGGTTAGTAATGATAAAACCATGGATCATTCCTTTAATTTTTGCAACATTGTTGGTATTGGTCCCTATGTAGCCTAAGTATATACCTAGAATTCCCCCTTCATGATTTCTAATAATGCCCCCAAACCTTGTAGTGCCAATATTTCCTTTATAGTCACCATAACAATTGAGTTTACCAAAACCCTAAATGGATTCAACCATCTATCTTGGCTTGGAACACCTTTGTTTAGAGTTCTTGGAGAAATGAAACATTGCATGGGGCTCAAAATACCCCATACCTGTAAAATATGGGCTTCGAATCCTTGTGCATTCCAATCCTCCCCCGTCCAAGGCTTCATATGGGTAGATTCCAACATCCTTTCTTTGATAATGGTCGATACCTTGTTGACTGTACTGGATTTCCCCTAGAACATTCTAGCATGTTGTTCCCTCCATACTTCCTAAACTAAAAAACCTATAAATATTTGTCACAAATGGTTTGCAATTGGGTTATGGAATGGATTTTCCGTCCATTCAATTATAGACATATCTATACACCCTCTAATTTAGCTAGATATTTAGAAGGAAACAACTCCACAGTCCCATACCTATGTAGCAAAAGAGAAACTATCTAGAAGATGGTCAATGTATTCTTTTGCGTCTCCACATAAGCAACACAAGTACAGTCTTATTATCCCCCTTTTCATAATATTTTCTCCAGTTAAAATGTGTTTTTGAATACGAATCCACAAGAAAGTCATGATCTTTGGTCATAAATGGGATTTCCAAAAAAAAAACACTTTGCATCTTAAGGGGGGTGATTGAACCCTGTCCAAATTATGTAGGCTTGTTTGATGGTGAAGATACATTTAGAAGAAAAACCCCATCGAATCTTGTCTTCCCCTTCATGAACTCAAAGTTGTATGTCTTGGAAATCCCCCCTTATGAAATAGGATTTCGCTTGGGTTTCCATTCCATCCCATCATTCATGATGCTTCTAAACTTGGAACTCTTCAGCCTCATCACCCTCCCTCCAGAAGTCCCTCACCATCCATTTCCTCTAATCCTCATAGGATTGTTAAAGTAGAGGAACCTTCCTCCTTAATTTTTCGTAGTTGTTGCTAGAAATTTCCCCATAAGTATGTTGATTCTCTAGTTTTGATCTCCCAAAAAAATATTTTCCTATATAAGGGAACTTCCCTGGTTTGCTGATTTCCAAATATGAGAACCTATTTTTATCTCCATATATCAAATAAGGTCTCTCCTATCCCATCGTGGAGTGTACTTGCAATGCCATAGTTTTTCCCATAGTTCCGTGGCATGGGCGACCCACCTCCACCACACTTTGGCTCCAAATACCACATTGATTTTATATGGGCCTTGGATCCATAAACAACCATTGTTTCTCGAGTCACATATAGTTTCACAACTTAATAAGGCCAATTTTCCATGCTCTCACGCCCCACTCCATAGGAATATCCTTTGAAGATTGCATATTTATTTCAAGACGGATTTGGGGGATGCCATCACTGAGAACATGTAAAATGGCATGGACTATAGCACCGAATTGACCAACACTAGTTAGCTAGTGTGATCTAGGCATTGGAAGTTCCATCTTGATAGTTTCTTCCTCATTTTTTTCCAAAATTTAAGTCCATGACTCTTTTCAGACGATCAAAACCTCTAGAGAAGCTCCCAGGTATTTGGATGGTTAGGAATTCTCTTGAAACTCAAGGATGCGACAAATGGTCCATCTAGTGACCCTGGGGTTGTTGAAAACAAATATAATATTTAACCTCATTAACTTATAGGATAGAGGAAGCCCGAAGTAATTAGAGACATTGCTTGATAGTCCTTACTTCTTGAACCGAGGGGTGCCCCATAAGCATGGTGTCATCCACAAATTGTAGATGATATTGTCGGTAAAGCTATGGGTGGATATTAAACCCCCGTAACTCTTGATTATATAGTAGGAATTTTATAGTTCTACCCAATCCCTCTGTCATTAACACAAAGGGAAGGATGATAGGGGGCACGCGGGATTCACCTTATTGAGCAATATCTTATCAGGCTCATTCATAAATGAGGGTTTTTAATTGTGAAAAATAAGGTCAATATATTGTAGGTATTCGGGGGGGAAGAATAGGGTTGGGGGGTTTATAGGTATTCGGGGGTATAAAAAGGGGTTTCTAGTAAAAATAAGGAATATATTGTAAAAAAAAGGGTTTTTTAATTGGAAATATGTATTGGGAGGGGGGCTCAACAAAATGATTTTTGTAAGTAATTTTCAGTATCTAGTGAAATTAGGGGTATTCTTTAATATCCCATGACCAAAGGTTCTATGACATGGTTTCACTAAGTGAAGACCCTATGGCAGCCCCCTGCCTTTCCTGATTGCTTTGGACGGCTTGAGAAGTCCAACCGATATTCTATTCACTAGGATTGAGAAGAAGGTTGAAGAGATAAGATTCATGACCCATCGCATCCATTCCCCTCTAAATCCAAAATTTCTTAACAAATATTACATATACTAGCAGTTGAGTTTATCATAAGCTCACAATGTCCAATTTTAACATCATGCCCGAAAGTTTGGTTGTTTTTAATGAATGAATTACTTCATGAACTAGGATGATTTTATCCATAATTTGTTTCTCCTCCACAAATCCTGATTGTTCTAGGGATATAATATTGGGGATAATAGGATTCAACTTGTTGGAAATCACCTTGGTAAAATTTTTAAAGATAACAATGCACAAAGAAATAGGCCTGAACATACCCGGGGCGTCATCCCTCTCCTCTTTGGGAATGAGAGTGATTAATATAGCACTAAAGGCTAGGAGAATGCTTTTTTATCTTATAGGGTCCTCTAGAATCCTCCAAACTCCATTCTTGACTAAGTCCCATAAATAATGGAAGAAGTTAACTATAAACCCATTAGGCCTAATAGAATTACTGTTTGCCATTTTCTTGATTTCCTCCCCCACTTCCTTCAAGAAAAAGAGCTTCATAAGATCATTTTGTGCTCAAGTGAACAAGGAAGGGATATTTTGAGTGATGCGATCAATGTCCCTTATTTTATATGGCTTAGGGTTTTCCATTATGTCTTGAAATAAATTTATGAGTTCCCCTTCTATGTCCCCCTTTGTTTCTAGCTACTCCCCAATCCCATTTTTGAGCTAATGGATCTTGTTCTGAGAGCAATGTTGGATCACTAACCAATGGAAAAATTTGGAGTTTATTTCTCCATCTTTGAGGGAACTTATCCTAGAATTCCGCCTCCATAGAATTTACTCTTGATTATCCCTTTCCATTAGCCGAGCCATCGTTTAGGTCTCCTCCACTTAGAGATTGGAAGAATACCCTTCCCCCATCCCTTGAAATTGTATCTCTTCTAGCCTTCATTCCAAGTTTCTTTTTTTCAGAGAATATGTTTTTGAATTCCTCTTTGTTCCACTTCTTGATTTTCCCTTTGAGGAGTTTCAATTTCTATTGGAAGTGGTACATGCTCTGTCCATCTCCTTGGTTTAATTCCTCCCACCACTACTAAACTTTGTCCTTGAAATCATGATGAATTAGCGACAATTTCTCAAAGGAAAAGGGTTTCTTAAACTAAGTTCCCAACCCGCTCCAAAAGAAACTAATTAGATAATGGTCTGATTCAATAGAGGAAAGAACCATAGCTGAAAGGTTGCTCCCCGAATCCATTATTGATTTAAATTTTAGAAAACGAACCAAGCATGAGGCTATGTGTTGATCCCCTCCACGCTTATTGTTCCAGGTGAAAGAACTATTCCTAGTAGTGATATCCACTAATCTCATGTCTTCAATGGCCTCTTTGAAGAGCACATTCCCCCCCCTCCAATCTCCTCCTTCCCCCATTTTTTTCATTTAGGGAGGTAACCATGTTAAAATCCCCTCCCAAAATCCCATGTCCATCAACAACCCAACCATGCAAATTTTTCAATGAATCGACAAACCCACCCTTCTGCTGGGTAGAGTTTGGACCATAAACATTTGTGATGATCCCCCTAATCGGAAAACCGTTCACTCAAAATTATGTAGATATCGATTATGGAGTGACCAAGAATATTCACAAGGAGACCTTCCTTGGATTCTACAAGATTCCCAACCCACCTGCAAATCCTATCAGATCTATCCTACACCTTCACATCCTCTCCAAGCTTCCCTCCCCCCCCACCACTTTAAGTTAAGGTTTGGAGCACTTAGTTTCTTGCAGAAACATTATTATCGGTTTTTCTTTTTGCACTTCCTTGTTTAAAATATGAAATTTTTGTAGGTTGTTCATGCCTCGTATATTCTAGGTTATTATCTGCCTTGGGGACCTTAAATAAATAAGAGAAGCATTTCACAATCCTAGAGCATCCCTGATCATAGGTTACTACCCTGATTCTACTAACCTTAGTCATGCTTATGCAATTCTTTGTCAATTCATTTTCCTTCCAGGATTGTTTCCAACCTCCTAGAACTCCCTTTTGTTTTCCTTCTAGGATCCTAGCTTGATCTCTAGGGGATGCATGGATCAGACCTTTAACATAGTCCCATGTAGGAGAGAAACTTGTTCCTGAGGCACATAATTCTTCTCATCCCCTATGCATGCTCGTTCAATACCATTGAGGTCCAAATCCCTAATATCCATGTCCTCCCCCTCCTCTTATACTTCCATATACTATTGAATCACGGTCTACTCCTCTGCCCCTTCCCTCTTAGATTCATCCTTATCCTTTTGACTTGGTTCCAGGCTTGATCTATTATGCTTCCCGAATAGGTTTCCCTGATTTGTGTCATCCTCTGGTTGGTCTTCCAAAGCATCAAATGGATTGGATGTTAAGGGTTTTTGTGCACCTTAAGGTCTTCCTGTCTTTGACCCCCCACTATGTTCGACTGTTTCGGTTAAGGAAGTACAATGTTTTGAGGGAAGTCCCTAAAAAATTCCCATTCTCGTGACAACATCGACATTGGAAGGGGAATTATTTGTAATCCAAGGGTTGCAACCAATCCTAATCATCCTAGGTCATATTTATAGCTTCCGAAAGTTCCTTGGATAGATCCATGTAGACACAGATTTGAGCATATGTTGTGTACCTCTGGGCCCTTGTTTGCTCTAAGATTTTAATGAAGGACCCTTGATTATTATCTATATCCTCCAAAAATTTTGGATTCCAATATTCCCATGGGAGGGAATACAATTAGATCCATATCAGTGCAATCCATGTGCCCTCCTTCTCTGGATAGAACCTCTCTGTCAATGACCGAAGAAAAAGGCCATTAAATAAAAAAATTATGGTCCCCCATCCATCACCTAATTCAGATCCTTAAGGGTGATAAAGATAATGGTGAATAAATTCTTAGATCCAAGCTACATATCATAATTCCACCTAGGTTTCTAAGTAGAGTTGATCGACCACACTAGGGATTTTTCTAGTGGTAACATCCCCACAAATTTTTGGATCAAAGCATGATATTTCATGTACTGGATTCTATTCTTTAGATTGTTCAATTTGATCCTCATGGTAGGCACCATGGCTGCCTTAGGCACACACTACCATGGCCTCTCCCCTTAAGGTTCGACGGCAATTTGGCATCAGCCAAGTTTGACCCTTCTCCTCCCATTTTGTTCAAAGGGATTTCGATGCTCCCAATCAAAACCCTCATAGATTTACTAGGAGGGGATGGTTTCCCTCCTTCCCTCGGCATTTTTCTCCATCAACCGACCTCCTCTATGAATCACCAGGATCTTCCCAAATACAATTTTAAAATTGAAATATTACAATTTAAGTAAAAAATATATTACTCATTTTAAAGATGATAGCTACGAAAAATACCAATCATTCAACACATAAAGTGCTTCCTAATTTGATAAAAAATAATAAATAAAGTGTATCTAAATATAAAGACTCATATACCCATGAGAGTTAGAGCAATTAGTAATGATTAATTGAGATGAGAAGTTGTAAATGAAAGATTACAAGTCCAAATCCCCTATAAGTGCCTCTCTCGCTATATAATTGTTAAAAATATATATAAGTAAATACTTTGTTTTTTACATATTGTTAAATATCCTAAATTAATTTCTCAACCATAACATAGATAAATAAAACAAACAACCTATAAACTCGATCTAAATTAGAGATAAAGTATAATAATAATATGTTAAATTATATTATTATTATGGGAAAGATAAATTTTAGATACTTAACCTAAATTATTTAATCGTGATTTAGATTCTCATCGCCAAAAGATTACAAGGGGAAAACTCCATAAAGGTGTAAGCGTGATGGGAGCAAGGGTAATCTAAAACATAAAATAATGAAACGCTAACAAGGGAATGAGCAAGGTGTGGGAAAGACATTATTATTATTATTATTATTTATGATTTTGTTTACAAACGTTTATGTATCATCGTGAATGGAGTATTTGTATTCACCACGACGACTTCTTTAATGCTGACATTTATGTTAATTGAGGTAAGGGAAACGTAGTTGGCGTTTTACGTGAGTGAGATAAGAGAAACATAAAGAAAACCGTGATTAATATAAACAAGTGGAATAAGCAACAAAGTTGCTTAGTACCTGCCTCCTAAGAAGAGATTGAAAATATATAGCAATAGGATAATTTTGCTATAAAAATATATGATAAAACAAATATAATTACAATTTGAAAGAAATTAAAACAAAAATGAATTAAAAAATGTCCATTTAAATACGATACACGTTATTGCAATGTAGCATAAAACAAGCATATTCAAGCTTCCTTACATACTTCTAGTAATATTCTTGACTTATGTTATAAAAATATGCAAGTTTCTTTATAGACTAGCATAAATAGGAAATGAGAAATAATAGCTTATAAGACTATAAATTAATATCATTGTTGTGAGAATAGTTTATTTATATTTTATTATAAATTTATAATGTTATACAAATATGCAAGTTTTTTTTATAGACTAGCATAAATAGGAAATCAATAGAATTCAAGGCTTCTTGAACACAGTCGCCATTTTACGATTTGACCTTTCAACATTTTTCTGTGATTCTAGTTCATATTTTTCCACCCAAATTCTACACAAAACTTATAGGGTTGAAAATCTCTGTATTCTTTTGAGGGAATGAGCTCTTCCAGGGATGGCATGGCTGTGAATCCTAACTGATGGAATTAGCAGACGTTGATCTGGTTCTCCCAGAGATATTGAAATAGCAACAACTTTATGGAATTGTTAATTCCTCATCATCAAGCAAACATGGGAAGCGCATGGCACATACCAGTAGATTCCGTTACCTGAATTTGTTTGGATGTCGAAAAAACAAATTGTCGCAGGGCCATGGTTTGGCACAACCGAATATGTAAGTTGCCATGTAACATCGGGGAAAATGTTAATTATTGGCTAAGGAATCAACTACCGACTAAATTGACCGACAAGAATGTAAAAGCTAAGACTCTTTAATTAATTGGATCTGAATACGAATATGACACATGTGCGTGGAATGCAAGAAATTGTTATGTTGACCTACTTCTCTGGAACTTTCATGACACGGTATTTCGCTTTTGTGCACATTTTAGGGTTAACTAGCCAGCCAGAGAATGCTCTAAAGAAAGAGCCTGGCATGCTAGGGTTCAAGAAGAAACGAAACAAGGACACAACCGACCAAATTAGGACACATGCGGTTTAATCGAGTACCTAACGAGTCAAATTATAACCCTTAGGGTTTGTAACAAAAACAGAATGTGGCCGTGCCAAGCAAGCAATTGTGTTTTATTTAGGGTTTGTGTTGGTGGTTAGCAACGTGCAAGAATGGAGGATTGAGATAAAATGATCCGTCGTGGAGTTCCGGCCAGCAATTTCGCTTCTACACGCCTCTTGCAAATTTAGCGAAATTTGCGTAATCAAA
>LPNX010929131.1:115961-149718 GCA_001517045.1 Pseudotsuga menziesii | reverse complement strand
AATACAAGTAAAAAATGAATGTTGTTACCACAAGAACCAACATTTGTTATGGTTGTTACACAAGAACCAACCACAAAAATATATAAAAAAGAAAGAAAACAATTGCTGCCACTCATGCATTTCAAAATCATGGAATGATTTACTATTACATACCACCATCATGTACATCCTCAGCTACAAGACAAAAGTTTTAAAGGAATCAATGCATAGTTGCATGAGGACATGCAAACAATCAAGTTGGGGGGTATGTTGAGCCGCAAAAAGACCACACTTTATTCATCAATTCGCATACTATTTATCACCTTATTCCTATTTTTCCTTCCATAAAACCATTAACATTCACCACTTTCTTAATAAATATGGGTTTATATTACCATTTTCCAGAACATTTGTTTTTGAGTATTTTGAGTGAATTCATGGTTAATTATTGAGAAAAATAACATATTTTCATTATACTTTAAAGTTGGGTGAGTTTGGTGATGTGTACAGGTGTATTTGAAGATTTTAGCGAGCTCAAAAGTGGCCACCTAGCCTCAGATTCGAATTTCATCTTCTAGATATGAGCTAACTTCAAGGAGAAGATCACAGACATGTGGAGAGAATATCTCATCCAATATTTGGTTGAGGATTTAAAGGGATGAGTTGTAGATTTGTTGACGATTTGGGGGGATGAGTTGTCTATTTGTTGAGAATTTTAATGGATAGGTTGAGAGAATAGTGGATCTGAAATTATGATCACTTATCTTGAATTCATGTATAAATAGGAGGGCCCTCTCCTCATTTTGGTTAGAGGCCTCTCTAGTGGTTTGGAAGTAGAATATAGCTTAGATATTTTTCAGAGTTAGTCATAGAATAAGATTTTGATGGTTATTTAATGGAGATGATTCTTTAATGCACATCCCTTGACTCTCTTATGCTAATATAGATTTTCAGTAGTTTTCTTCTTATGAGTTGTTAATCTAGATTTTCAATTATGTCTTGTTTACAAGTTGTTAGTATAGAATTCCAACTATTTTTTTCTTATGCATTTTCAGTATTGATTTTATCACAAGCTCATGAGTTATTGTTATTTGCTTTATACCAGTTTGATTCATGCATTCTTATTTTATCTTAGATCATATTTATTTCCTGTAATATCTTGCTTTCTTAGATCAGGTTTATTTTATGCAATTTCATATTTTCTGCAATTAAAATTTATTTCCATACAAGTTAATTTATGCAATTTGTTGTTTTCATAGCTTAGATTCAATTTCAATTATAGATTAGGTTCATTGACACTCTGCCCCTGCATATATTTTGTTTGTGCCTCACAATTTTACGCTGTCTCCGAGTTGGCAATTAAATCGTTTGAATTCTATTATAATTTGCTTAATGTTTTTGCCCAACACTCATTTTTTGGAGGCAGCAGAGTATGATACTCCTAGGTTCGAGGGATTTGATATGCTACAGGAATTCAAGAATGTTTTTCCTGAAGAAATTCCAGGGATTCCTCCAAAGGACATTAATCTTACCTTTGATCTTGTTCCTGTAACAACACCAGTGTCCCAGACACCCTTTAGGATGAGCATACCAGAAATTCTAGAGCTGAAAATGAAGCTACAAGAGTTGTGGGAAAAAACGTGTATCAAAAAAAATGTGTCTCCTTGGGGAGCACCATTCATGTTTGGGAAAAAGAAAGATGGTACACTCTGGTTGTGTATTGATTATAGACAACTGAGCAAATTCAAAGTGAAGGAAAAATATCATTTTCCTGGAATTGATGACCCCTTTGATAAAATCAGAAGAGCAAAGGTATTTTCCAAGATTGACTTAAGGTTTGGTGACAAGAATGTAAGATCAAGGATGAATATGTTCATAAGACCGCCTTCAAAGAAAGGTATGGATCTTATGAGTTTGCACGTGTACCATTTGGGTTCACAAATGCACCAGCTACATTCATGTGCCTCATGAATAATGTTTTCAGTAAGTAATTGGACAGGTTTTCTCTTGTTTTCCTTGATGCCATTCTTATTTATTCTGAGAATGAGGAAGAAGATGTGGAACATTTGAGGCTAACTTTGAAATTTCTTAGGAAGCATAAGTTGTATGCAGGTTTGAGCAAATGTGACTTCTATGAAGATATAATTCATCATTTGGGTCACATTATTTCAGATAGAGGAATATCTGGAGACCTTGAAAAGATTGAGGACATGATGAATTGGCCTGCTCCAAGAAAGTTAACAGATGTAATATATTTTGTGGGACTTGCAGGGTATTGCAGGAAGATCACTGAAGAATATTTTGCAAGCAAAGTTGATTCTACGTATGGGCTGAGGAAGTTTGGATGTGAACTTGTAGTTCCATGAGGAAATGGCCCTTATGTGTATAGGCATACACATGAGGACTTCTTGAAGACTTGGGAAGAATGACCTAAGCGGAGCAACATGGTTGTACCTGATGAAACCAAGGCATTCAACTGCCACATGCTATGAGAAGGATCTCATGACTGAAATCCAAGTTTTGAATAGAATAGATTTTGAACTTCGGATTTTAAATTTTGTTGATGATTTTTAAGTAAATATTATTAACTGTTCGGCTTATCTAAAATGGTGTCAAGATGACATGTTGTATGTGAATTTCGATGTTTTGGGAAGCATGTGTAAGTCAGGGATGAGTACTCCCCACTTGCAAAATCCAAACACTATGAGGGTGATCTCATGGTTGCACAAAGAAATCTGATTTTATGTGGGAAGTAGAATTGAGAATTCAAATTTGATTTGACTATCAATGTTATTGATCATTTGATAATGGGAAATTTATCCATGCGTGAAATATATTTGAAAATATATGATTACAATTTTATGATGACATCTCATGTAAACTGCATACTTGAATGTAACGCAGGTGAGATGGTGGAAGTACGCCTTTGGAGTACATAGCTTCTCAAAAGGATGCGTTTGGGATAAATAACTCCTTGGAAGGATGTACTGGGTGTACATGGCTCTTGGAAGGATGTACGGGGTGTACATAGATTCTTAGAGGGATGTCTTTGGAATAGGTTTGGAAACCTATGATTGAAATTTTATAATGACATCTCACATGAACTGCATGCTTGTATGTAATGCAGATGAGATGATGAAAACATGTGCTGGTTGTACATGGCTCCTCCGAAGGATGTACTTGGATACATAGCTTCTCAGAAATATGTGCGTGGAATAGGTGAGATGATGGTGGTCCTCCTATGGAGTACATAGCTCTTAGGAGGATGCGTTTGAGAAAGATGACTCCTCTCGAAGGATGCACGATGGTACATAGCTTATGTTCCCCCCGTGCCATCTAGGCACTGGTATGCATCACTAGGGGCGCCCAGGGAGTAAGACATCCAAATAGAATTCTTTTTGAACACATTCACGTCGTAAGGGGACTGTCACAAGAGTGGGGGCTCCGTGAAGAGAATAACCCCTAGGTATTATGGTGTTTGGAAAGTAAGCGCGTGAGCATTGGAGATAACCTAGGAATGGTGCTAGGCCCATATGCTAGAGTTGTCATTAAGCACCAAGGAGGTGTTAGGATCTGAATCTGGGATGACCACAGCCACAAACTTCTATACAAATAAGTACTGGATTACTTGGAAAATATTGGTTGATTTTATTTTATTATACATGAGCCTATGGTGTAGCCATGGTTTTGAAAATCTTGTTATAGATTGCATCATATAGGAATGAATCTGACATGTGAATTACTGTGGTGTTTTAAAGGGAAGCACCTGATCTTGGTGAGCACCTAAAGAAGGTGCAGGCTCTTGAACATAACTGCAATTGAAACACCCAAAAAGGTGTTGGGCTCAAGAATGGAGCTTTCAGACCTCAGTTGAGAAGTATTTACAGGTGATCATAGGCTTGCAAAAATTTGGCTACCCTTTAATGCACACCCAGCTCTTGGGTGGGGCAGGGTTGTGAGTGCCATGGTTGTATAAAGACAAGCTGGACACCTGTGGAACTAAAAGAAGCTACTTATGTAGATGAGTATTTGGTTCACTTGGAAACTTTTTGTTGATTTTATGTCAATATACATGTGTCTATGATTCCTCTATGATTTTGGAAAATATTGGGAATACTAACATGGGAATTGGCTCATTGCTTGGGGCTTGAGCATAGGTATTGTTGGTTTCCAAAGACATTGGAAATGTTCCAAGTTGTGGTGAACGATTCTCCAAGACCAGAAAATGATCTAGTGGTGTGTGTTGATGCATGCAAGCAAGGACTTGGAAGAGTTCCAGGTCATGCCATCGGACAGATAAAGGTGCAGAGGAAGCACTGTAGTCCTGAAAATGATATGTGGGAGCTGGAGGATGCCATGCGGCTGACACATTCATTGTTGGTTCAATTTTTGTAAAGCACTGAGAGTAGTTCTAGTGTAGTTTTCTATTTTGATAAATTGTTAAGCATTGAGGACAGTGCTATTGAAGGGGGAGGGGAATGTAATACCCAAGTTTTGACCCCGTTTTCATTAATGTATATGATGTAAATATTATATGGAATCATGACAAGGAGCTCATTGCCAAGGCCCTGTTATTGATTAGTATGTGTTGTATAGGCGATCCTGGTTGATGCCTATGGTTTATGTGCTAAGTCAAGCACGTTTGTAAACATCATACTATGCAAATTAATGAAAAAACCCACATCCAACTATGTCAATGCAACAAAAATGAGATGGGGGCAAAGTTTCACAAGGAATAGTGAGGGGGAATTTTTAACCCTGAGCCTTTTGGGAAAACCCATCAAAACTACCAACTACCCTTTTTCTTGTCTTTTTGCCCAACCATTTATTTATGCTAGAATGCAGTTGAGGTAGTTATTGCATGGAAGGGGAAGAGTATGGGAAAATTCGAATTGGGTAGAGCACCCAGTTTTGAATGTCGTGTTTTGACTACATGGGAAAGAAAAAACCAAAAACCGTATCTCATTTCCTCATGCGTGTGCATTTCATCTTCCCTCATGTTTTGGGGGAGCTGCGGGGGGCGTTTTTGTGGAATCCATCCTTGATTCATGTGGGTCGCAGGAAGCTAAAAATTCCATAGTTTTTATCCTTCACTTTTCAATTTTATTTCCAAAGTGTGCATGCCTAGGGGACCGTCTGGCCTTCAGGAAAACGTTGTGATTTTTGTGGGATCATTCATTTTTTTCCATTGAGTTCTTGTGCACGGGTATTTCATCTTTTTTTGCAGAACTACATTTTGTTTTGGGTTGTTCCTTTCTGTGTTACTATCCTCATATGCACAAAGGTTTGGTGGTATCCTTTGTTGCCGAACGAATGAGTAGTGGAGCTCACTTGATTTCAAGAGGAAGAGTGATCATCTGTGCTTTCCTCAATATTAGTGTGCAATGGTATGGTCTATCATAGAGTGAGTGGAAGCCTATTTTGTTGTGTTGACATTGTGGTTTGTTGTGTGTCCATCTTGTTATGTCTATGAACTGGTTTTGGGGGTGGGGAATGTGGTATGAATTAGCTTCCTAACACTAATGTGAGAAGGAACCTCATAGACAGATCTAGAGGGTCGGTTTTATTCTTTGCATACCCTGAACAACAGTGAAAGGGAAGGCATATCCTAAGGGACTGGGTAGCAGAGAACGGGATGCTTCCTTATGTTGGGTGTGTAGATGTATTAAAAGTAAGGCTAGATCTGGTGTAGGTGTCCATAGCTATGTGGTTGAGCTCACTAGCTTGGCATTCAACCTTCCCACCTCCTTTAAGACCTAAGAAACCCAACTGGTAGTTGGTTTGGTTGTTTCTTGTGTGTTCCCTAGTTGAACAGTATGTGAATCCCAGTAGTGAGATGGATTGGCTCTGTATTATGATAAATCCATATGTTTGACTTGTTTTTCCTTGTAGACTGATAAGCCCAAATATGTTGGCTTGGCTGAGTTTTGTCGTATCTTTGGCTATGTGTGAGCATGCTAGTGTCCTTTATTCCTTGTGGAAACCATACCCATATCCGGGGTGGCAGTGCTGCTAAGAGATTGATGAGCACACTGGCCTAGGGTTGGGTGGAACGTTGTAGTGACATAGCTCGTTTTAGACAAGTTCTTTTCAAGATAAGTATTTCTTGTGTGCAATCTTTGCAACTGTATTTGTTTAATGAATTGTGATGAACATGTAGAATTCTTTGATGTATGTATTTGCTTCCTATATATATAGCATGTCTACACATCTATGTATGTTTTAAGTTTAATGCATTCTATATTATCCTTGTGTTCAACTCTGCATCTGTAATTTCTTAATGGAATATGATTAGCATGCTTTATGTGTTGAATGGACTAATTGATCCATTCTATGAATGCAATTGCATGCATCTATGTATGTTTCCTTCAATGAATTTTAAACTAAGTTGCAAGGTTAGATTGGTGGAATTGGTGATGGCCTCGATGATCAAATCGATCCAAGACATGAGTTAAAAAGTTGAATTTTCTGCTAGAAAACTTTCTTTCCGCAACTTGCGGGATGCAGGATGCAGGTTTTGCAAATCTCGATTTTCGCAATTTTCCTTCCATGATTTCCTTTCTGCAACTTGTGGGATGCGGGTTTCAGGATGCGAGATGCGGGATGAAGGTTTCACAGATCTTGGTGTCCACAATTTTCCTTCTGCAATTTTCTTTTCGCAACTTGCGGGATGTGGGATGCGAAAATGGCATTCGATAAATTATGCTCTCCACAATTTTACCTCTGCAACTTCCTTTCGTCATGCGGTGTGTGGGATTTAGGATCACAACTTAAATATTCCACGATTCCACAACTCATTTTTTTTGACCCATCGATTTTTGCGGGATAATTCTAAGCCATTGATTTGATTCTGATAGCGGAACCATTTTTTATCGTTGATTTCCATCGCGTTTCTTCTCCGCCTTCTGATCTCCTCTGAGATATTTCCTTACAAACCATCGAACTGATAAATGGAAGATGGGAGGGAGTATGATAGTGTTGGAAATTTTGAGAAGTATTTCATGACCATGCCCTATGATTCAACGAACAACAAAGGTTCTTAATGAAATTTTTAATTCCGTAGGAAAATGGGGTATCGCTATGTGACACCCGAGCTCTGAGGATGTTTTCTTTTAGTAGGATTACTTGTTCCTATGGAACATATCCCTTTCCTACATCCACACATGCTTTCTCTATCCCTTCCATATCTAGATATTCATTGTTGATATCCTCTACTTCCTCTACTATTTCTCGCTCCTCCTCTTATTGTTTTACTTTGATAGGCTCTTCCTCCATTTGGGTAACTTCTCCATCTGTTTCCTAGGGGATTTGCTCTCGTTGTTTACCCTCTATCTGATTTTCTATAGTTTCCTCCGGGAGGTCTTCCAGTATCTTGGATTTGTTCGACACCATTGTTTTCTTGCGAACCTCCTCATTCTCCTACTTACGTCCTCCTCTCTTTCTTGATGGAACCCTTTTAAAGCCTTGGTCCTTCTTTTCTTCTTCCTTCCCTGTAGAATTCTTTGGGTGGTTCATGGGACAATCCCTAAATAGATGACCATATTTGTGACATCTTCCACATCAAAAGGGGATCTTCTCATAATGTAGGGTTTGCACCCATTCCTCATCTTCCCATGTCATTCGGATTGCTTCTGGAATTTGTTTAGTCAGATCCATGTAAACAAAGATATTTGTGTATGGCGTGTATCTTTGGATCTAAGTTTGCTCCGATATTTTGATGAAATTTCCGAAGGATTCTGTAGATCCTCAAGTATTTCTAGATCCCAATATTCCTCAGGCAGGGAGTAGAGTTTGATCCACACAAGTGCTACTTTCATGTCTTCTTTGTCCAGACAAAACTTCTCTTTCCAAGGTCTCAGAAAGAGGCTTTCCGACTAGAAAAAATATGGACCCCCATTCAGGTCTCTATTCCTATCTTCTAAGTTGATGAAAGAAATTGTGAAGAAACCCTTGGATCCTAGCTGAAGTTCATAATGCCCCTTAGGTTTCCAGGAAGAGTTGATCCACCAAACTAGGGATTTTTCGAAGGCTGTATTCCCACAATTTTTTCGATCAACGCATGGTCCAACATATAATGGATATTTTCCTTAATCTTTAATAATCTAACCTGCATCGTAAGAATCATGGCCACTTTAGTCATTCACTACCCCGGTTTCCAAACCATCGGTTTTCCATCCTTATTCAGATCTAGATCAATTGGGATGTTCCTGATCTGCATTCAAGGTATCCAGTTTTTTTCAAAACTAAGGAGGCTCCTCCGCCTTTCCCATTACTTTCTACCATACCTTCGTTAGACTTCCTTCCTCCGATAAACACGGATTATGCCTTCCGCGTGCAAAATCTCCCTGAAAAATCTCCAAGTCTGAAATTATCCCCAAATTAATTAGTTTTAACCAAAAGTAATCATTTAATTTTTTTTTATTAAACTTTGACTAGTTCATAATCAATTAAAAAATAATAATTAAAATTATATTTATGCCTATAGGAATTTAGATATTAATAGTATTTATGCATATAGGCATTTAGATATTATCTCACATTTTGGACTTACTTGAGCGGATCAACAACATTAACCCAAGTGTAACAAGTGTACAACACGGTTAAATGCATCTTGATTAATATTTAAATAAGCTTCCCTTAAAGGGTGGTTAAAGAAATGCTTAACAATTTGTTTTTGTTTTTTCTTATAAGTTTTTGTTTTTTTTGTTTTTTAAAGAGGCTATCTTTACAAAACTAAGTGGTTGGTTGTGCCTATGGACATTGACCCCGCCACTTTACTTGTGGTTGTGTTAATTATTGAATTTTTTTTTTTTATAAAACTACTTAAACAAAAAAATACTACTATATAAAACATATAACTATTTTGAAACTACCGGTAAACATCATTTTACTATTATTATAATATTGTTTATGAAAATAAAAGTTCATTAAATCACCCATGATAATTTTAAAAACAAATAGAATTATGTCTTATATCCACCATCATATCCATAAAAGATGGAATGCAACAATGATATTTTCTTACCTACTTTATGGAGGAATATATTTTTTACATATTGGGGGCCTAACCTAGAGGGGACATAGAGCCCTGCCGGGGATTTGACCCCTAGACCTCTTAACCACTTGATTTATATTTTTCCTTCTATTTATTTTACTACCATGTTATGAAGAATGATCATGAAATGACAATATTTTTTTTTCAAGTATTTATATTTAGACTTTAAAGTACCATACTTGTAAGACTTCCTTCTTCCAAAAAACCCGGATTATAACTTTTTCCTTGCAATCTCCCTAAAAAATATCCAAGTCTAAAATTGTCCCCAAATTAATTAGTTTTAATCAAAAGTAATCATTTAATTTTTTTTTTTATTAAACTTTGACTAGTTCATAATTAATTAAAAACAAATTATTAAAATAGTATTTAGGACTAGTTCACGGTTAAATGCATCTTGATTAATATTTAAATAAGCTTCCCTTAAAGGGTGGTTAAAGAAACCGATAACAATTTGTTTTTGTTTTTTCATGTAAGTTTTTTGTCTTTTTTGCTTATTAAACTGGATATCATTACAAAACTAGTGGTTGATTGTGCCTATGGACAATCACCCCACCACTTTACTTGTGGTTGTGTTAGTTATTAAATCAATAAACAATTTTTATATTGAAACCACCCGTAAACATCATTTTACTATTATTATAATATTGTTTATGAAAATAAAAGTTCATTAAATAACCCATCATAATTGTAAAAAAAATAGAATTATGTTCGGAGCGATTGAGAATAGTTTTGCCTTCTGCAACGGAATTATGCAGCGGTTGCAACCAAATCTTGAGGATCTCATGGCCGGCCGCTTCCTGATGATTTTCGAAATTTGAAATCAGTTTGAAGAACTTGACAGTTTTCCTCGTTGAGACTGACATCCTCCAAAGACAACGTATGATTAAAAAGTACCTTCCATTCTTTGATTTCTTTGGACAGTCTCCCCGGGTTGCAGATGAGAGAAGTGAACACCATTGTCGAGGTTCGGAGCGATGGAGCATAGTTTTGCTTCTGCAGGGGAATTATGCAGCGGTTGCAACCAAATCTTGAGGATCTCATGGCCGGCCGCTTCCTGATGATTTTCGAAATTAGCGGTAACATCGAACAGAAGATGATGCATTGATCTGAAATCAGATTGAAGAAGTTGATAGTTTTCCTCGTTGAGAGTAACATCCTCCAAATACAACGTTGCTTGTAGCATCGCCTGTGAGAGGCGGGGAGAGGAGCAGCTCTGATTCTGATTGATCGAGGGGGAGGGGGGTGGATTTAGGTAGGTCAGTGCAATGCAATATAATGAACGATGAGCCAACCGAGAGCTATTATTAAGCATTTATAAGAGGTGGGGAGAGGAGCAACTCTGATTCTGATTCTGATTCTTATTGAGAGGTGGCGAGAGGAGCAACTCTGATTCTTTCTGATTCTTATTGAGAGGTGGGGAGATGAGCAACTCTGATTCTGATTGATTGAGTGGGAGGGGGAGGATTTAGGTAGGGCAGTGCAATGTAATATAATAAACGATGAGCCAACCGAGAGCTATTTCGATTTAAGGTGAGTTCTTGATTTAAGATGACTTCTTGAAGATTTAAGATGAGTTCTTGTAATTTTGATTTTAAAAATAGATTTAATTTTTTATTATTTTCTACAATTTTAGTTATTTTAAATTACAATTTCAGTTTTTTTTTATCAAATTTTAATCGAAATTGTTATCTAAATTCTAAGGCACTCCAGTCTGATTTCAGGTAGATGGCCTTCTTTCACTAAGAAAAAGCTTATTCGATAAAGGTAAAGATAAAGTTTATTCCATAAAGAAAAAGTAATAATATATGATTAATCTCTCATGAATTATGGTATGATTAGCTATTAAAAGAAAACAATACTTTTCATTTTATTTAAAATAAAGTGAAAATAAAAAAAAGTGATACCTCCGTAGAAAAAAGAAGAATAAGAATATTTAATGTTTTTCATTAATATAATTTTACACAAGATAAGAATGTTGTGTTCCCTCTCCACTTTTGACCCACGATGTATCTTGACAAATGGGTAAAGGTAAACTTTACTCAATAAGCAATCCATGGATCTTGATATGCTATAATTTGTCGTCATAGTCAAAGGTTCTACTATTATTTCTCTTCACGGTCAAAAGTTCAATACATTCTGGTCCATTACGGAAAAGATAAAACAATATACAATAACCCCCCAAATAAGAATAAAGTAAGGATAGAGGTTTCAATGGGCCATTAAGAAAAGACAAAACAATAAAGTGGGGAATGTTAGGAAATGTTAAGAATGAATGTTAGGAAATGTTAGGAATTGATTCTATAAAAAAAGTTTTGATCCTATTATTAATAATATTGGAACTGGATCTCTTATCAAATAACAAACATCCTTAATTCATACTTATAGTTATAGCTATAAGGCTTTATGACCCATAGATATTTTTTAGGAGACTTACACTAGCTGTTTTTCATGATTCAAACATAAAACATGAGCTCCACTTTACTTTTTCATCAATTTGTTAAACCAAATCAAAAGAGCACTTACTATTTTGCTAACAATATGACTCAAAAATGACAAACGAGTTCTCAACATTCTTAACTTTTATGTCGCTAAATTTATGGGATAATCATGCCACTAGAAAAAATCATACCAATGTACTATCAATACACACATAACATTTTCTTCACCATACCATTCACGATCAAATCCTAGTAAAACAGCCAAGGTTCATATTGTTGAGAATTCTTGAATTCAAGGGAGCCTCAACATTGAAATATTGTACATTTAAATCATATTCCTAGCTCACATCTTGTATTCACAATCAAAGTTTACATAATGGTTATATACATAACTAGAATATTATCCCTTGTCATAGAAGTTTAATTTATTACTTGTCATTGGCAATATGCCTCTGCTTCACATGGAATATTTTTTATTACTAACGTAACATTAGCAACTTGATTCGTTAAACGTGAGTTTTAATTTTAAATTTAAAATGATCATTTAGCTCACTTCAAACAAAATACAAATTCAGGCGGAATTAAATTAACAACTTTCATTCCCATAAATTGCTTTTAAATCACCGAATAAACACAATATTTAGGACTCTTTAATATACAGTGTATTTACCACTCTTTAAATTAACTCGTTGTCCCTTAAGGAAACAAATTCAAAATAACAACCAAATGGTTGAGGAATGTTTACGAGCATTTCATACACAACCTCATCTAACATTATTGAATACTCTTATATTATAGTTAATTGTTTTCATTTTTCATAAGTCATAACATCCACCATGCAAACACTCCCGTAATTTGCACTATTAAGACTAGCTATGATTTATAAAAACTTACTAATTCTATATATACATTATTCTAAAGATTATAAATAATAAAAACATTTTTATGTTAGAAATGTTAGGAAGTTTTGATAGGTGCAAACCAAAGATAGGAAAGTTAGGAATGTTAAGAATGAATGTGGGAAATTTGTTAGGAATGAATGTGGGAATGAATGTGGGGAATGTTAATGTTAGGAATGTTAGGAAGTTTTGATAGTAATGCTAGGAATGTTAATAATGAATATTAGGAAGTTTGATAGGAAATGTTAGGAATGTTAACAATGAATGTTATGAATTTTATATGAATGACACAACATTTGACATGTACAAAAACATCGATCATTTCATTTTCGATATAGTTAAAAACATCGCAATGAAATGCCATCCTCAATTATCCGTTCATGGTCATATTTGGACAGTTTCCATTTTCTATTTTTTAAGTTTTTTTTCGATAGAACTTGTACCAATTTTATTTGAGATGTACATACTAAATGACTATACTAAAAACATATGACATTAGGTTCATAACCCTAGAAGTAGACATAATTTTCAGTCATATGGGTATGCTGCAAAAAATAACCTTTTAAAATGATGGATCCTCTCTCGTATGTAAATACGTTGTCATCGTAGTCCTCCAATAAATTCATCTTTCCTTCAATGCATCGCATCAAATAATATTTTACATTTTTTCGTTGTTGTCTAAAGCTGCAATCACAATGAAAAAATCTCCTGTGCAGATTACAATTGGCATTAGAATTTTAAGTCAATTAAATTGACTATATACACATAAGGTGATGGACAACAATGAACAATCAACAAGATCATTACCTTCTCTAACAATATCTAAAATTCTATCGCTATCAGTTGATATTTCTATTTCTTCTACGTTTTCTAGTGGCATTTTCCCTTCTGGATTAATCTCTGTGTGTTTCCAATGTTTTACGTAGTTGTTCGTTATATTTTCACAAACTTCTGTAGATTCAACACATTTACTGCAAATATGAAAAAAACATGATTGCTTTGTACTGTCAAATGCAAACACATTTTGGAAGGCTTTTGTTTGAATAGAGTGAATTTCTCTAGTCCCATGTATTGTGCTAGCCTCGTATGGTATTGATATATCTATACCTTGGACCCCAACAAGACAAAAAATCCTACACAATAAATGATAAATCACATATGACAACTTTTAATGTTAGTGTACATATACTTCAATCTTAGTATCTACATTTTTTAAAATTGACAATTAATAAAAATTAAAAAAATCGTGTACATACCTGTGCACATGTTTTGATTGCTGACAACAATCATGGATTAGATGTGATTTACACCATTGGACAATGTCTACAGCTGAATGGAATCGTCTACAAGAATGGTTCATTTTCCATATTCGAAGTGCTCTTTTTACGCATGCTCCTGGACCATAATGCTCACCTTTTCCATGTCCAGTTTCAAAGAAATTCTAGCGATGTCTAATGTTCAGTGATTTATGAATTCGACATAACCAAAACTATGATCGTGAAGATTTAAATTGTCTCGCACATCCATTCGACCATATCCAATGTTCATTGAATTTAACTTCACGCATTTTTAGTGAATTATAGAAAAAAATTTCAATACAATGTCGAACAAAATGTGTATCATGTGTACGATCATTGCTGATATAAAAGTGATATTCTTTAATCACATCTCGATTGTCACATGTGCTTTTAATGCCATCAACATCCCATTGAGAATGTCTATATAGAACATGGACAAATATCGAAACTTGGTCAGAATGATAGTATTCACCTTGAATCTCTTTTTGTGCAGCAAATGTGTAGTTTTCTGCAAAATCAACCACAGACAAAATTGTTCCAGACGGAAAAATTTCACGAGAATGTTTGAATTGAAGGTCTTGCCATCGCGCTGTATGCGAATGCTTGGTGTATTTATAAATTTCACTTCAAAATTTCTTGAGAAAATATGTCACACATATTTTATCTTCTGGTAAATCAATTCTTTTGGAATATGCATCACTAAAACTTGTAGAATAAGTGTTGTATTCATATATTCTCCAATCAACGGTTACATCTGAAAGTGACTGATCATTATCAATAGGGTATTTATTGTGGAATAAAGCCATATTTCCACAACGATGACAATGTTTTCCATTGATACATTTCTTATTATAAAATACTTCATCGTGATTTATTTCACAAAGAGTTCGAGATATGAATTCACGTATTATGGGCGAAGGTGGTGAATTTGTCTAATTGTTTTTACCAAATTCAAGAAACGAGTCATAATATAATTGAAATTGCACATGATAACAACAACAACATGTGTCATGTATAGTAATAGGTCTAACATACCATGGTTTTTGTTGCACAAATGTAGTGATTGACATATTAATTCCACGATGATCCTCCTTGAATTTATTGAACAATTGTATTTGTGTCATTTCCATTATATGTTTTGGACGTCTTTCATATACATTTCGTGATACTCTTTGTCGTATCACGTCACTTGAATTTGGTGAAATTCGAGCATATTCCAACCAATATTTCGGTGCAATATCTTTAACACCTTCTCCCATTCTATCTTTGTAAGGTTGTCTACAAATAATTTCCGAGCAAGCAAGTTCATCATTTTCATCTATTTACATTTTGAATTTGCTATGTTTGTATAATATCTTTCTTGAGGTTCCAATTGCTTGTGCTAGTTGTGTTTTCAAACGTTTTTATCTAGTACTAGCTAAAACAATTGTCATCTGAATTTCTCTACGTGCAGGACTGGTATCTTTCTTTCTGGATTTTCCAAATTTTTTATTGCATCACCTATATTTTCTATCACATTGTGTTTCAGTTTAGACTCTTTTGTCGCCTTGTGAATACCCAATAATGACGTAGCACCTTATAACTTCTTTGTATTAAATTGAGCACATAGATCTGTGGACAAACACACAACTCACAAGATAGATCACACAATCTACGCAGTTATTGAAGAATGAAATAGTGCAAAAATGGCTTGCAGATGTGAATGTTTTTCATTAATCAAAGAGTAATTAGATAATAATTACAATGAAGTACAATGGATTAAATAGCCACATGCAATTCGAATCCACATGAGGAAATTCAAATTGATTAGACTCTACTTGACTGTAGGTAACTAAGACCTTGTCTAAATCACTGTCGGAGGACTCAATAGTTAACTGAACTTGTCTAAACCATAACCGGAGTTCATTAGAGTTTGAAAACATAACTCAAGTGTTACATTCAGTGTTGACTGGGGCTAACTAACTATGGTAGGTGAGAAATGTGCCCCTCCTAACTACAGTGACGCAAACCTAGCGCTAATTGAATGTAGAGGACTAGAACTGAATGTGACTGACTCCTAACGTAGCTTGACTAGTCACCAACTAAACTGAACTAACCTTGATTGGTTTTGGCACTCCCAGTGGCTCCTAAATTGTAGGGATGGGTCTAGGAGGATCCTAAACTGATGCATGCAAGAGCAATCAGTGGCAGTAGGCCTCAATTATTGTTCCCCACACTTTAGTAATTGAAACATGTGCCCCAATTAGGCCAAGTGGACCCAATGGTGCTGGTGACTAAAAAGAGACTAGATGGACTCCAGATTTAGACATAACTTTCGATTTAGACATATGACCAAACTGGACAAGGGAGGATTAATAATCCTAACACCCCCCCTGAATGCTAACTTGGACAATCTATGGGCCCTGGTAAGTAATACCATAGGTCACCCATTACATCAAGTAAAGTAAAGTAACTTCTCAAAAACAAGGTGCTGGGAAAAAATGACATGGGAAAAAATCCCCCCCTCTAATTAACCAGGTAGAATCAGGATCAATCTGGTTCTTCTGTGCACAGGTATCCTGGGGCATGGCATGTGAACCTTTCCATCATTATGTCTAGAGGAATCTTACTCTTTGGAATAAGAATGATATGCTCAACTAAATCAGAAATATAGACAACTACCAGATGAAGACTGGACCCATGTAGAGCAATTGAAGTCAACTGATAAGTGAGAAAAGGTTCTTGAGGATTCAGAACATGTGAGGAACACTCAAGAAACTGATATGTTGAATCCATGAACAACAAACCATGAGTGGTAAGAACATCCCCAAGTGTTAGGAGAAAGTGTCCAGGCGGATGCAGAAAATCTTCCTCTTTACTAGTTCTGTGTGGATATGAGCATGTGATCAATGGTAGAGAAGCACTAGGACTGTTGAGAGAGAATGCTTGAGCTCCATAGTCTGATATAGCTTCTGAACTAGCTAATGAATCACATAATAAAATTTCAGAAACCTCATATGAGGAAACTAATACCAAATCCCCACCAGCAGTTTTGAAGAGAAAATGTGGTACTTGATTTTTCACACCTAAATTGGTGAGAGCAGCTACAAGCATGACTGAAAGCTTTTGGATTTTAAAAAATGAACAAAATAATATCAGATCAAAAAGTAAATCTGATATAAATAGGTTCACAACAGATCCAAAACTGTGAAATGAAATCAAATCCCTAGTAGTAGTTTTGTAGGAGACTTGCAGTACTTGTTTCTTCACATCGTTCATGAGAACAGCTACAAGCAGTACTGAAAGATTATGAATTTGATATATTAAACCAAGCAATATCAGATCAGATCTAAATAATATCATATCATATCCAATAAGTTTAATATCAGATTCAAATAAATTGTTAACCGAGACGGTGGATGCACAACTTTCTTCTTCTTAAAAATTCTGAATTTTGGTACATGCAATCCTGCAAGAATTTGCTGGAAAATATAGATCATGGGGAGAAAATGGATCACTCTGGTAATATGATATTTTTTCCAAAATATCCAAGGTATCACATATTTTCACACCAGTGGCAACATTAGAGGGAGAAAAATCAAATTTCTCTTCACTTTCGGAAGCAATTACTGGTAAATTTTGCACAGAATTCAAAGCAAAATCACCAGTGAATGTTTGCATGGAAGTGCAGCAGTGTTTTTCTTCAATATCAAATATTTGAATGTCTTCTTCTGTTTCAGCAATATGAGGAGATCATATATCAGAGATCTCATGAACTTCCGGAGCATCAGAAAAAGGAGTCATTGCATGAAGACTGTCTTCAATTCGAATTGACTATGTAGAAGATTCTGCTTCTTCTTCATTTTGAGCAACTTCATTAGAGAGAGTGAAGGATGATAATTTTGGATCAAGAATGCTTATGGTGCTGGATATTCTCTCCAAAGTGCTATTATGATCATCATCTATCATTCCAAAGGTTTTGTCCAATCTTGTCCAGAGTTCCTTTGGGTCTTCAATAGATCTACTGAGGTAGCGCAAGGTATGAGAAAGACCCAGTGCTATTCTTCCAAAAGCTCCATCACATTTATTCAGCTAGTCATTCTCACTAAAACACTCTTTACTAAGTCCAATAGACACCCCATAGAGACCTTGTCTCATCAAAGATGCAATCATCTGCTTCTTCCATTCTGAATAGTTTGAGAATAGGGAGAGAAGAGGAACTGATGAATCCATTCGAAGTTGTACCTGCAAAAACACAAAAGGGGCACCGTAAGGTCGACAACCTGCACATTTTAGGTTTTCATCACACCCAACATAGTTGATCAATATTGATCAACAATTCCTTAACTTGGGGTATTAAGTTGTAAACCTTCTGCTTTTGGTCCAGAGCTAGAAGGAGCAATTTTGCTAAAAAATGATCCAGTAGGAGATCTAACGAGGAAAAGTGACTTGTCCACCGAGGCTCTGATACCATATTAAATTGAGCACATAGATCTGTGTACAAACACACAACTCACAAGATAGATCACATAATTTACTCAGTTATTGAAGAATGAAACAGTGCAAAAATGGCTTGCAGTTGTGAATGCTTTTCATTAATCAAAGAGTAATTAGATAGTAATTACAATGAAGTACAATGGCTTAAATAGCCACATACAATTCGAATCCACATGATGAAATTCGAATTTATTAGACTCTACTTGATTGTAGGTAACTAAGACCTTGCCTA
This sequence comes from Pseudotsuga menziesii, assembly GCA_001517045.1. NCBI lineage: Eukaryota > Viridiplantae > Streptophyta > Pinopsida > Pinales > Pinaceae > Pseudotsuga > Pseudotsuga menziesii. Next base: position 131,341 of record LPNX010929131.1, on the reverse strand, counting down.
AATCACTGTCAGAGGACTCAATAGTTAACTGACCTTGTCAAAGCCATAACGAGAGTTCATCAGAGTTCTAAAAAACAACTTAAGTGTTACATTCATTGTTGACTGAGGCTAACTGACTATGGTAGGTGAGAAATGTGTCCCTCCTGAGTGCATCCATGCAAACCGAGAGCTAACTGAATGTAAAGGATTAGAACTGAATGTAACTGACTCCTAACTTAGCTTGACTAGTCACCAACTAAACTGAACTGACCTTGGCTGGTTTCGGCACTCCCAGTGGCTCCTAAATTGTAGGGATTGGTCTAGGAGTATTCGAAACTGATGTATGCAAGTGCAATCAATTGTAGTAGGCCTCAATTATTGTTCCCCACACTTTAGTAACTGAAACACGTGCCTCAATCAGTGTTCCCCACACTTTAGTAATTGAAACATGTGCCCCAATTAGGCAAAGTGGACCCAATGGTGCTAGTGACTAAAAATAGACCGGATGGACTCCCGATTTAGACATATGACCAAATTGGACAAGGGAGGATTAATAATCCTAAAACTTGGACACCAATAAACATCTCAAAATTTGCGCTTATCCTGCTATTAAATAATACTTGAGAGTATCATCATAAATTTTTGTAGCACAATATTGTGCAACATGTATGAGTATTTTTTCTCCATATCTGTTGCAATCAATGTCTTATAACATTTCATCATCAATGATGAAAGTACATATACATCAAGTTAAATTTAATTTAACATATGTCCAAAAATACAATTCATTATAAAAAATGAATTTGGAACATACATGATATATATTAACTAGGTTCAATTTCTGGATCTTGATTTTGATCTTCCATATTGACTTCATCAACATTAGCATGTAAATCACTATTTAAATCTTCAACAATGGTCTCTTCAACTTCAATTTGTTCTTCTTGTACCCTATTTTTAATTTCCATTTCATCAACAATATCATGTAAATTTTTTCTTATATCTTCAATAATTCTCTCTTCTGTTTCTGCAACACTTTCTCTTTTGGCTCTATTTCTGAGTTTTTGTTTTTACCTATTAGCATCGTCATCACATTTACAATCCCTCTTTTTTCACGGTTTTTCTTTTTTCCTCTGATTGTTTAATATCATTTGGAAAAACCCCTTGGAAAAAAATAAGAACACCTTGTAAAGAAATATTATTTTTAAAACCATTGGAAAAAAAAAACTTCTTTGAAAAAATACTTTGAAAAAAAACCTTCTTTGAAAAAACAACTTATAAAAATATTTTGGAAAAAAAAAACTCCTTTCCAAAAATACCTTGCAAAAAAACTCTTTGGAAAAACCCATTGCAAAAAAAAACCTAATTTGCAAAAGTACCTTGGAAAAAAAAAATTCTTCGAGAAAATCCCTTGCAAAGAAATAACTCATTTGCAAAAATACGTTAGAATACAAAATCTTTTGTAAAAGTGCCTTGGAAAAAAAACTCTTTGAATGTACCCCTTGGAAAGAAATAAGAAAAAAAATACATTTTTGCAAAAAGAACTCTTTGGAAAAACCCATCGCAAAGAAATAACCTACTTTGCAAAAATACCTTGGAAAAAAAACTCTATGAAAATACCTTGGATTAACTCATAGCTATATCTCCCCTGGACTTGTTGAGATGTGCACTTTGAAGAAGTCAAAGCATAGAAGATCATGGTTAGTTCAAATAGCCACTCGAACCAAGAAGGATATCAGTGAGGTGATAAGGAAATGTCCATTAGTCAGGATGAGTTAGTTACTTGTGCAAATATAAGTGTTCTACCAATTGGATCCTATGGTGTCCTCATCAGAATGGATTGGTCAGAAGCACATAGAGAAAATCTAGATTGTTACAACAATAATTTTGAGTGCTTGGATGGAGAAGGAAACCTAAGGGTTGTGAAAGGATTTCCAAAAGGGATATCTCTGGAAGGAAGTATTCAATAATGCAGCTAAAGAAGTTTGTAGAGCGCATGCAGCTCATTGTTGAGCCGCAAAAATACCACATTTTCTTCATCATTTCACATACTATTTATCACCTTATTCCTATTTTTCCTTCCATAAAACCATTAACATTCACCACTTTCATAATAAATATGGGTTTATATTACCATTTTCCAAATCATTTATTTTTGAGTATTTTGAGTGAATTTATGGTTAATTATTGAGAAAAATAACATACTTTCATTATACTTTAAAGTTGGGTGAGTTTGGTGATGTGTATAGGTATTTGAAGATTTTAGCAAGCTCAAAAGTGACCACCTAGCCTCAGATTCGAATTTCATCTTCTAGATATGAGATAACTTAAAGGAGAAGGTCATGGCGATGTGGAGAGAATATCTCATCCAATATTTGGTTGAGAATTTAAAGAGATGAGTTGTAGATTTGTTTAGGATTTGTGGGGATGAGTTGTCTATTTGTTGATAATTTTAAGGAATAGGTTGAGAGAATAATGGATTTGTAATTATGATCACTTATCTTGAATTCATGTATAAATAGGAGGGTCGTCTCCTCATTTTGTTTAGAGGCCTCTCTAGTGGTTTGGAAGTAGAAGATAGCTTAGATATTTTTCAAAGTTAGTCATAGAATAATATTTTGATGGTTATGTAATGGAGATGATGCTTTGATGCACATCCCTTGACTCTCTTATGTTAATATAGATTTTTAGTAGTTTTCTTCTTATGAGTTGTTAATCTAGATTTTCAATTATGTCTTATTTATGAGTTGTTAATATAGAATTCCAGTTATTTCTTTCTTAAGCATTTTCAGTATTGATTTTATCATGAGCTCATGAGTTATTGTTATTTTCTTTATACCAGTTTATTTCATGCATTCTTATGTTATCTTAGATCAGATTTATTTCATGTAATTTCTTGCTTTCTTAGATCAGGTTTATTTTATGCAATTTCATATTTTCTCCAATTAAAATTTATTTCTATATAAGTTAATTTATGCAATTTTCTATTTTCATAGCTTATGTTCAATTTGAGTTATAGATTATGTTCATTGACACTCTACCCCTACATATATGTTTTTTGTGTCTCACAAGTTTATGCTCTCTCCAGGTTGACAATTAAATTGTTGGAATTCTATTATAATTTTCTCAATGTTTTTGCCCAACATTTTGGCGTTGTTGTCAGGGAGGTGCTAAAAGGGATCATATTTTAGACAAGTAGATAGTTTGTTTTTTAGATAGAAAGGGGGAGGGGAAATTGTAAGATGCAAAGACGACTTCACTTCAGAATTTCCATGATTTTTTTGGTGTAACAAACAGACGCATCCAGTTTAGTGGGTTGCCCCAAAGCCTTGATTGTTTTCTGCAAAGCATTTACTTTTTCTGTAAATTATTTTCTGTGATTGTTTTCTGCAAAGTATTTTATTTCTCTGGAAATGTGAGTTTATCTTTATGCAAGTTTCCCTTTTCATTTTCAGTTTAGATAGATAGATAGATTAACTTTACATTACACGGCAAGGGGGATGGGAAAACAGTAAGACGCAAGGACGACTTCATTACAGAATTTCCAGGATTTTCGTGGTGTAACTGCCAGACGCATCCACTATAATGGGGTTCCCAAAAGCCTTGTTGTTCCTTTGTTTTCGCAAGTGTGTTTATTTTTCTGCAAGTTCTTTATTTTTCTGCAAATGCAAGTTTGTTTTATGCAAGTTTTTAGTTTTTCATTTACAGTTTTGTAGTTTAAAGTTTGAATTGATTTCATTTTTGGGCGCCTTTATTTCATACTAACTTGTTTTAATGTTCATTTTTGTTTTATACAGATTTTTGGTGCACTTTTTATTTTTTTGTTCTTTACTAACTCATTTCGTGTTGTTTGTTGCATTTGTCATGTACTCATTTTTTTCAATTCTCTTTTTAGCATTTGATAGTAAACTGATTTTATGATACGCATAATCCTAGAGCAGCTCACTCATATCCCAGCAAAAGTTAGGATCTCCTCTTCTCACGAAGAGGAGATCTTGACAGCAGTTAAAAATGTAAATACTCCTCCTAATACAAACGAGGAAGAATCGACATTTGAGGAATCACGCATATCAGATGAGGAACATCTATTCCAACTAGAGATTGAAGAGGATGAAGAAGGGATCTCGGGTGATCATCATGCAAATGAGAACTGCATCGAACGATGGATTCAAGTAACTACTAGGTTATATTGGTTATGTTTTCACTTTTATTTTATTAGTTTTCATTTTCAATATTTAATTTTCCATATTACAACATATTTTAGATTTAGTTTTTCAAAATTAAATATTAATCTTTGTTTACTTTTGTTGGATAGATGGTTGCACTGGAAATTTCATTTTATGTAAAATATTTAATTATAATTAATATAGAGTAGGTAGGTTTTAGTTTTAGTTTTTAAATTTTGCATATAGGATGCTTTGTTTTGATTATTTCTGTTTGTTAAAATTTTATTTTTGATAATCTTAATTACTATTGTTTTTAATTTCATTCGGGATTAAAATTAGTTTTAATATTTTAAATCTAAAATTTTTTATGAAAATATTAATCTCTTTCCATTTCCATTTAATAGTTTTTAATCATACTAGGATTAAAAATAGATTAGTTTTTTTCTATGAATCAGTAGAAAATAAATTAGTTAACAAATAAAAAAATAAAAATAAAAACAATAAAAATCTTTATAGTTTTGTTTTAGTTTCAATAGATAAGTACATTTAAATCAATTTGATCAATAATTTTTTTTAAATTTTAAACATTACAACAAAATTACATAGTTTTCTTGAGGCATCATGTTAAAAAAAATTTAGTTTTTGTCTTAGTTTTCAGTTTTTAAAATTTAAGTTAAACAAACTTACAACCATAAAACATTAATATATATATATATATAAATGGTTAGAATATATATTAAAAAAAATGATGAAACCTTTAAACTAAATAACATGGCGTTAAAAAATTAAAAAATTTATAAAATATTAGGAAGAAAAATACATTAAAAAATTTATAAAATAAATAAAACATGGCGTTCAGTCCCCCATCTGAAACCTGCAAACAGTCTAATATACAGAACCTGTAAACGCCAAAGTATTCAGCCTTGCAAACGCAAACAACCCCGTAAACGACACAACCCTTTCGGCCTGGAAATTAAACCTGCAAACAATCTATTATATTGAACCTATAAACGGCAGAGCCTTCCAGGCCATCTTTCATCCTAGCCTATTCCTTTGGCCAATTTTTTGATTTGTTCATTCCGCATGGTTCCAAAACAATCCGCCCATATATTTTCATCCTTCACTAAAACTTGCAAATATAAAACATAGATTGAGGAACGATCCAGAGATGCTGGTGCTAAACCTGAAGCCTGGCCATTCATGATTCTTTTTTTAGCTAGCTTAGGATTTCAATAAAAAGGTCATGGCTAAAATAGAGGATTTCACACCTACCTCTAGCTGAGATTTGTTCCTGAGATCTTTACGTTCCATTTTATTGTTAAACAACCACTTCTATCTTTAGAGTGAAGGGATGTGATTTTTCTGCAATCAATTACGGGATTCTAGATATCCTTCCACCGATGCAGGTTTCGTAGATCTTGGTTTCCACAATTTCCTTTCCGTAACTTGCGGGATACGAAATGCAGGATGCGGGATGCAAGATGTAGGTTTCACAGATATCGGTGTCCACAATTTTCCTTCTGCAATTTCCTTTTCGCAACTTGTGGGATGCGTGATGCGGAAACGACATTCGGTAAATTATGCTCTTCACAATTTTACCTCTGCAACTTCCTTTCCGCATGCAAGATGCAGGATCACAATTTAAATATTCCATGATTCCGCAACTCAATTTTTTCGACCCATCGATTTTTGTGGCATAATTATGAATCGTTGATTTGATTCTAGCTGTAGAACAGTTTTTGATCGTTGATTTTCGTCACGCTTCCTCTCCGCCTTCTAATCTCCTCTGAGATATTTCCTTGCAAATCATCGAACTGATCAATGGAAGATGGGAGGGAGTATGACAGTGTTGGAAATGTCGAGAAGTATTTTATGACCATGCCCTATGTTTCAACGAACAACAAAGGTTCTTACTGAAATTTTAATTATGTAGGAAAATGGGGTATGGGTATGTGACACCAGAGCTCTGAGGATGGATTTTTTAGCAGGATTACTTGTTCCTGTGGAACATATCCTTTTCCTACATCCACACATGATTTCTCTATCCCTTCCATACCTAGATATTCATTGTTGATATCCTCTACTTCCTCTCCTATTTCTCTCTCCTCCTCTTATTGTTTTACTTTGATAGTGTTAGAATAATCAACCCATAGTATTTACCCACTTAGACATTATTTCATTTATTTTGTCTTATTTGCCTAGTCCATGAGTCCCACCATGTGCAAGTTGCTAATTGCCTATCCATAGAGGTCAAACTTGCCATCTTGGACTCATGTAGCGCCCTTGAGAGATTTAGGAATCAAATCTGCTTTATTCCTGGCCTCCTAGGCGTCCATCTACTTTTTCTGCTTTATTCCCTGCTTTTTCAGTGTTTTAAGGCACATAGGAAAGCAAGACTAGGTGAGGTGAATCAGCTTTGTTGCCTCTTCCTCCTCCACTCATTCCTCCATGCTTTTGCATGTATGAGCTGCCATTTGACCACTCTTTAGCTTGCCCATGCGCCCTTGCTAATTCGTGGGGTCCTTGATAGATTTGGGATCAGCTTTTTACACCTATGGGGGATTTGCCTATTTTGGGTAAGCCTGCTTTATGCTAGATTTGGATGCTTCCTCATGTAATCTATATATTCAGCAACCTATGTTATTACAGGGTTGGATATTGTACACTCAGTTAATATAATTTTGTGTTACAGCTCCATATTCAGTCTCCATTGTTGATAATTTTGCATGATCAATTGTTAATTGTTGTGGGTGAAATTAATCTACTGCAGGCCTGAATTTCTACAGATAGTCTTTTCCTCCATTTTGGTAACTGCTCCATCTGTTTCCTAGGGGATTTGGTCTCGTACGGTTTACCCTCAGTATGATTGTCCATAGTTTCCTTCAAGAGGTCTTCCAGTATCTTGAATTTGTTGGACCTCCTGATTCTCCTACTTGCGTCCTCCTCTCTTTATTAATGGAACCCTTTTAAAAACTTGGTCCTTCTTCTCTTCTTCCTTCCTTGTAGAATTCTTTAGGTGGTTCATGGGACAATCCCTAAATAGATGACCATATTCACGACATCTTCGACAACAAAAGGGGATCTTCTCATAATGTATGGTTTGCACCCATTCCTCATCTTCCCATGTCATTCGGATTGCTTCTAGAATTCATTTTGTTAGATCCATGTAAACAAAGATCCTTGCGTATGCCGTGTATCTTTGGATCCTAGTTTGCTCTGATATTTTGATGAAATTTCCCAAGGAATTCCCTAGATCCTCTAGTATTTCCAGATCCCAATATTCCTCAGGCAGGGAGTAGAGTTTGATCCACATGGGTGCTATTTTCATGTCTTCTTTTTCTGGACAAAACTTCTCTTTCCAAGGTCTTAGAAAGAGGCTTTCTGACTAGAAAAAATTTGGACCCCCATTCAAGTCTCTGTTCCTATCTTCTAAGTTGATGAAACAAATGGTGAAGAAACCCTTGGATCCTCACTGAAGGTCATAATGCCCCTTAGGTTTTGAGGAAGAGTTGATCCACCAAACTAAGGATTTTTCAACGGCTGCATTCCCACAATTTTCCCAATCAACGCATGGTCCAACATATACTGGATATTTTCCTTGATCTTGAATGATCTAACTTGCATGGTCAGAATCATGGAGACTTTAGGCACGCAATGCCCCAGTTTCCAAACCATCGGTTTTTTATCCTTATTCACATCTAGATCAATTGGGATGTTCCCGATCTGCATTCCATTTTTTTTTAAAACTAGGGAGGCTCCTCCGCCTCTCCCATTAATTTCTACCATACCTTCATTAGACTTCCTTCCTTCGACAAACACCAACTACGCCTTTCGCATGCAATCTCCCTGAAAAATATCCAAGTCTAAAATTATCCCCAAATTAATTAGTTTTAACCAAATGTAAGCATTTAAGTTTTTTTATTAAACTTTGACTAGTTCATAATCAATTAAAAAAATAATTAAAATAGTATTTATGCCTATAGGAATTTAGATATTAATAGTATTTATGCATATAGGCATTTAGATATTATCTCAAATTTTGGACTTGCTTGAGCGGATCAACAAGACTAACCCAAGTGTAACAAGTGTACAACATGGTTAAATGCATCTTGATTAATATTTAAATAAGCTTCCCTTAAAGGGTGGAAAGAAATGCTTAACAATTTGTTTTTGGTTTTTCTTATAAGTTTTTGTTTTTTTTGTTTATTAAATAGGCTATATTTACAAAACTAAGTGGTTGGTTGTGCCTATGGACATTCACCCCGCCACTTTACTTGTGGTTGTGTTAGTTATTAAATAAAAAAGAATTTTTATAAAACTACTTAAACAAAAAAAAAAAAGCTATTATATAAAACATAACTATTTTGAAACTACCGGTAAGCATCATTTATAATATTGTTTATGAAAATAAAAGTTCATTAAATCACCGATGATAATTGTAAAAAAAAAATAGAATTATGTCTTTTATCGACCATCATATCCATAAAAGATTGAATGCGACAATGATATTTTCTTACCTACTTTATGGAGGAATATATTTTTTACATATTGGGGGCCTAACTTAGAGGGGACATCGAGTGAGGCCCACTAGGGATTTGACCCCTAGACATCTTAACCACTTGATTTATATTTTTGCTTCTATTTATTTCACCACCATGTTATGAAGAGTGATCATGAAATGACAATATTTTTTTTTCAAGTATTTATATTTTGACTTTAAAGTACCATAGCTGTAAGATTTCCTTCCTCCGATAAACCCGGATTATAACTTTTCACCTCAATCTCCCAAAAAAATCTCCAAGTCTAAAATTGTCCCCAAATTAATTAGTTTTAACCAAAAGTAATCATTTAATTTATTTTTTTTAAACTTTGACTAGTTCATAATTAATTAAAAAGAAATTATTAAAATAGTATTTATGCCTATAGGCATTTAGATATTAATAGTATTTATGCATATAGACATTTACATATTATGAGAGGATCAACAATATTAAACCAAGTCTAACAAATATATAACAGTGTTAAATGCATCTTGATTAATATTTAAATAAGCTTTGCTTAAAGGGTAGTTAAAGAAACCGATAACAATTTGTTTTTGTTTTTTCATATAAGTTTTTTGTCTTTTTTGTTTATTAAACCGGATATCATTACAAAACTAGTGGTTCGTTGTGCCTATGGACAATCACCCAGCCACTTTACTTGTGGTTGTGTTAGTTATTAAATCAATAAACAATTTTTATATTGAAACTACCCGTAAACATCATTTTACTATTATTATAATATTGTTTATGAAAATAAAAGTTCATTAAATAACCCATCATAATTGTAAAAAAAATAGAATTATGTCTTATATCTGCCATCCTATCCATAAAAGAATTATTTTAGGATTAGGAGGCCTAACCAGGGTGGGACATCGCATAAACAACTCTCAACCATTTGAGGTAACCCAAGGGGCTTCAATGATCTCTTATATAAAGGCTAGTATTCGTTAAAATGAAAGTATGTCCACCTTACATTTTAATTGATGCAGATTTTTCTTACTTCTTATACTTTGTGCTAAGCAGTTTCTAAGGTAGTCTTTGTGCTGGAAGATTTCTTTATAGTTTTTTTCTGCGTTGGAAGAGTTTTTTATAAGGATATCTTTTCTCTATAGGATATTTTTCTTCTTCTTACTTAACAATTTCTTCTATGGATAACCAAGGAAAAAGATTGTCTAAAAGAAGCGCTGAACAACTCTCTGGAAAAGCTACCAAGCTGAATACGAAATATGAGGCCAATCTGGAAGGTTGTCCAAGCAATCTGCAGAAGCAAAAAAGTAAGCTCTGCAAAAAACGTAAGATTGAGAATGGACATATGAGACTAGATCCGCCTGTGGGTGAATGTCAACCGAAGAAGAGTTAGACTTAAGATCTATGGGAGTTGCAGTTCCTTGCATATTACCACGTGACACAAAAGCTGGGCTATGATGTAATGCCCCATATTAACGTTACTTAAAGTTTATTAGTAAATACTTTTATTAAACTAAACTTATACCATATTAATGTTAAATTGAAGTTTATTAGTACATACTTTTATTAAATTAAACTTATACTATATTAATCATTAAAGTTTATTAGTAAATACTTTTATTAAATTAAAACTAATTATTTTACCGACTTTACAATTGCGTAAAACATTAAAATTGGTAATGTATGACATTTTGACACGTACAAGTCAAGATAAATACATTACACATGTCAGACCTATCGGAACGGCACTACCCATGATAAAATAAAATAATAATGTAAGAGGCGGTGGAAGGAGGTATAAGGAGGGGGATTTTGGGGATTTCGCGGGAGGCCATGGAGAGGTTGGATTTATTTTGGTGGAAATTGGACTCTGCATGAGGAAAACGAAGAAGAAAAATACTTGAGGAGGGGGACAACTCAAGGATGAGAGTATCTGTAAATGACTGAGACTTAGAAGATAAAGAATGGAGAGGAAGCTGCTCTCGGTATTATTGGTCTGTGGGCTCGGGGGCTAGGAAACCCGTGGGTTTCCTAGGGCCAGCACATGATGAGAGCTGGTCGGCAGGGAGGCACATCATTTTGTTGATTAAGGCTCGGACGGAAAGCTGGAAGAAGAAGGAACGAGGTTTACAGCAAACTGTTGGATCTACCACAAATTCCAGGTATTTCAATTTCATGTATGTAGATACTAAACTCATGCATGTTATTATGGCCTAATTTATGAAAAATTAATGAAGTTCTCAACATGTACAGCTCAAAATTTTCACTTGAATATGTTTACAGTCCATACTTGTATTTACATATGTCTATAAAATTTATAGAATAGACCTAGATATAAATGTGTAATACAATCTAAACGTTTTGATAGAGAACATTACAGAGAATTGGACACAGTGCTCTAATCATTAGGCAGAGCATTACAGAATGGTATCAGAGCCCTAGGTTCTAAAACTGGAACCTAAATGGGCCCTTTAGGAGAAAAATAATCAAAACTAAAATTTTACATAAGCACTACTGCATGACCTTTACCAGTCAAATCACTAATCTCACGCTCCCTTTGCTCGTCTCTTTGGCTAGAACTTGAATTGCTTATTTATTTTTAGAAAGTGAGGATAGTCATTGCCTTCTGGTTGCATAAACTGCGACTGTATCCTTCTAGGACCATTTCTTTCTGAATCCCCCACTCTAGTATCTCCTTGCAAAATCATCAACTTCTCCTATTTCACATAGAATCCTATAATGTTAAAAATTCCAAATCCTAAGGGCAATAAACAGTAACAATTTGTTGATGCTACCATGAAGGATATGTTACCTTTAGTAATTCATTCTCAGAAGCAAGCTTTTCCAATTCCTCTGCTATAAGTTTTAGTTCATTTCTGAGTGTTGTGTTCTCAGCATTCAGTGTATCCACTTTTGCAGTTAACTCCTCACACTCAAGCTGTTTCATGGAAGTCGGCGTTAGCACAACACAGCACAACGAACCGTCAATTGAGCAGTATTTCCTACTTCCGAAAATCAATAACAACAGGTTGTCTGTTTATACCTCACTATTTTCCCTCTCCCGTCAAGCATGTGATAAAAATATTGAAGAAAAAGTCTATACCTGTTTCTTCCTTCGAGAGCGTTTTGCTGACTCTCGATTAGATTGTTTGCGCCTCTGTCATTTCAACTCTGGTTCATCCTGTTTTACAATCTCATTTAAAAAAATTATTATCAACATTATAACCTCAATTTGCACAACCACATACCAAAACATTGATATACTTGGCTCGTTAGAATTAACGAGGCATTAGAGGCCTCCCACCTGTAAATTTATGTGGGCAAACTAAATATTAAAAGAAGAAAAGGAAGAATTTGAATAAATCTAACATTAAACCAGCAACAACCTGTGTATATATATAAGTTCTCCTTCTGTTACAGAGATTCATGGCGCCCACCATCTTGCTAGCTACCTGGCTGTTGCTGTCAGTGCCTTTTCTGCTCTCTAAGAAATGGGAAATTTTCGGACTACATCATAAAAATGGGGATTGTTGGGAAATACTGCCCAAAAGAGGTGACAGGTTACAGGAGCAATAAGCTGGGACAACATAAGTCTCCTAATGCATATTGCGTAGGTTTGTGAGTTATAAAGGGTGTTTACTATGAACTTCTAAGCTCCAACAAACGCTGGTTATAAAGGTGCAAAAGGTGGACTTATATCGCTGTGTGGTCAATGAGAAATGGATTATATTGCAGTCCCCCTCACTCTCCTTAGTTTCCCCAAATCGCTGCCCCTCCACTCCTAGATACTCCTGCAGCCACAATGTAAAACCCCAGGCTGTGAGTGAAGCCGACCTATAAAGCTGGAAAGCTCACCATCACGACCTGCATTAAAACGCGAGTTTGTTAAAAGCCAATACCCAATAATTTCTTTTAAAGTCTTTTACAAACTAAATTATTGTATCACGACTCATCACGTCCTCGTTAACACCAGAAGGATTTTCTGGAAGCCACGAGGAAGCTGGTCCTCAAAGACTAAGATCCGTCTTCTCCTTCTGGAGGTTTAGGGTAGTTTTTGTTCTTTTCTCCTCAGCCACACCACGTTTAGGTTTAATCATAGCGTTAAAACTTGGAGAGCCTTGGAATGGAAAGGGGAGACTAATGATAAATTTCCTCCAACTACGTCTTCATCAGGGTAGTTACCTCTGTGAGGTCTGGAAGTGACCCTGAGCCCAAACACAAATTAAAAATGCTAATCTTGGAGTGCCCTTCTTCCTTGCATGCATACAGGAAAAATCCAAGCGCCCTACCGAGCACCCAGTTACCGAGCAAAAAAGAAAGTAGCATCAATCCCTCTCAAGCTCAAATCGAACCGAGTCTTCCTAGATTTTCCAATTGCCAGTTGCAAGATTCGTTCCTAAAACCTTCAAACCTGCAGACAATCTGCAAAAACAATAAGCTGTAACCTCAATTTACATTAAAACTTATTATTTATTAATATTAATGAAGGAAACATTGACACTTTCCCTAGGATAGTTCTCGATCATGTCATCAAACTGCGTGCAACAGGGTTGGCACAGCTGGTAATGCTTGTTTGTTCATAGATCCGTCCACCATCCATTACAATTGATCTTTATTGTTGGGTGGCTAAGATACAGTCCTGAGTATTCCTAGCTGAGCTATTTTCCTGCGGGTTTAATGAAAACCCTCGGTCATGCCGCTCTAGGCTTCAAATTCATTCTTCTGTGTGATATCTAAAACTTCACATGATACTGGCAATCTCCTACTTCACTGCCTTTTCCGTCCAGCCAGGAACTGTCCCTTTCCCGTGAGCAAGCCAGTCTGGATTGAGGAGCAGCTCTACAACCTGCAACTGGGTGGTGCGTGGAGTGATTGCTCGTTGCAAGGATAACCCCATGGAGAGCCCTAGATATTGTTGGATCGTTTGAGAAAAAAAAATGAGAGAAGAGGTCTGCATCAACACCGACACCAGGTTAAATAAACTATAAAAATATTTTTTCACGGTAGAGTTATTCATGCCATCTGTGCGGCATGCAAATCTATGGTGCATGCAGGTGCACATACGCCGGGTGTGTGGGAGGAGGCACTTAAAAGCATACAGGTGGCGTAGCATTTAGGTCCTTTTCAGAAAACATATAACGTGGAAGTCAGCATGTGTCCGCAAGCAGCTAAATAATTTTTTTTATATTACTTATTTATTTATTGAAAAAAAGACAACATTTTTTTTTCGACAGATTCATTTTTTTTTATTTTTTATAAAAGCTAATGGCCTCATCTGCGAAGGCTTGGATCCCAGTTAATATTATATAAATATATACACAGGGCATTCAATAGCTAGGACAGTGGAATTCTTCTCATCTAATGTAGCTAGTTTAGTGTAATATAACGAAATTGGAATACAAGGGGCCTGGTAGTACCGTTGAAGCCAAAGAATGCATGGGTAGTCGATCCGACTTCTTGTTCGACCGTGAAATGGTAGTCCAATGACATTTCTTGCATTCTAGTCATTAAACATTCATCGGCGTTCACTGCAAATTCATAAAAGTAACGGTGCATGATGTGATACGAAGATGGTACTGTAAATAGCGTCTTATCCTTTCCATACTACTGAAAACTATGTGCCTGGCTGGCCAGTGTTAGCCATGGAAAGCAATAAGTCAATGAGTGTACCCAGCTCCCAACTATACAGTATTTACTGCAGCACTTGATAGTATAGTATAAGTGAGAGTGTATGATAAATTTGAGGAAATAAACACTCACAATCCATACTCATTAATACAAAATCCCTAAACACTCACAATACCGGTGTCTACCTACTTACAATTTGATGTTACATCGAATGGAAAGTACCGATTGATGGAGGTCTACCGGATTGGTTTTTCTTTGTTCCCTGTGCGCCACACCTGCATTATCTAAGAACCGTGTATCCGTGACCACCTCACCGATGCAAACAGAACCCATAGCAATTAGCGATTGTCTTGGCACTATGATATATCTCCATCTACCTGCTAAACAGAAGAAATAAGACTAGAGGAGCAACCAAAGTGGATTGGATTGTATCTGTCATCCAGCTATCTATTCTCTGAGCTGAAAATGGGGAACCTAGCTGGCTGGCAATGATTTACAATAGATATTTTCCCGCCTGCTAGTCCAACTTTATCTGATAGCCTGCTGTACATCCATATTCTGCTGTTGCGCAGTAGATTTGTCATATATTCATAGGAAGAAATTTTGCGTTTGGAAAAACCAGGTAAGATGCTTCCATTAAAAGTTTACTGCGATTAAAGCTTTCTTTTGCAAGGGTTGTGAGTTCATATCGAAAGAAACTAGGTCAATTAATTACTTTTGTTGCGTTTCATTATATTTCGGAATAATGCTACAATTAATCCTTCTTTCACCCACCCCTTTCTCTTCTTTAAAACGCTCAACAAATTCGGGGTTGATGTGAAGAAACGAATTTTGTCTACTGGTGTTTTGTTTTGATAGCTATACTGTATGTGACTTTACCTCTTTCCCATATAGATATTACTATTATTAATTTGTTGATTAAAAGCTTTATAAATAAATAATAGTCAACCGTATTGATTTTTCTTTCGCTTATGCTATCTATCAAGAGTCTATGAAATTAATAAATAAATAGTCTTATTTATTGACTTCTAAGTAATAATATTATTTACTAACTATTAATTAAATAGATGAATAATAGTCAATAGCTTTAGCCTACATA